>VDFB02359388.1:0-21862 GCA_007258455.2 Sequoia sempervirens
ACTAGCTTCATCATAAGGACTCTTTGTGCTCCCTATGTTGACATTTGCTTGAGATGAAGTTGCCCCCACTATTGTGGTAGTACCTTCATTCTTTGACTCTTCCTGTTCTAAAATGTCTTGTTCAGTAAACATGCTCTGACAAATGACCACCGTAGTTGACATTCCTTCAATTTTTTGCTCCGCTAACTCTGGATGTTCTATTTGACTTGTTTTGTTGAGCGGATAATGATGGATATCTTTATTCATGATGTCCTCAATCTGAGTTTGGGACATATTTGATCCTGATGTTGACAACTCCATTTGATTGTAGGAGTTGATAATCTGCTCTTTTTGTGTAACACAATCTTGTTCTAGATGAAGATCATCTCCGTGTCCATCCATAGAAAGCATCTCAAGGGTAGATGGAGGAGTAAGTGCTATGTGGATGTGATCATCTTGTGTGGATAGGAGAATATCCATTAGATCATTGTAGTATCTTGGAGATACAAATTTTTGATCTTGATTTATTTTGGGATTGCTTTCGTCATGCTTTGGATCAAGTTCTTGACATGGGGTAGCTTCAAATGATGGATTTCTTACAAAGGACTTTTGGATGTCGACATTAGGCATGGTCAAGTTCAAGGTTCCTTCAGTATCTGTAACCATGCGGTCAAAGGGGATCAACATGTTTTGAAAAGGATCATTGCTAGACCTTAGTGAAAGATTTTGATCTTGCTTTGGAATAAATTTTTGAGATATGTCCTCTAACTCATAAGGCGATGTAGAGACATTTTCAACATGATCATAGGTCGATGGATCGTGCATTATGTCAATTGGATCAAATATTCCTAATACTCCTTGAAAGAGATCACTAAAAAGTGGCTCTTGATGTATGGATTAAATCTGCAAACACTTTTTTTAAATCTGCAAACACTAAACCTCAAGCATGGATTAATGACTTACAAATTCATCAAAATACTCCTATGAAATAATGCAAAATGCTTCCTAAACATGATAGCAAATCAAACTAAATTGAAAGCATGAAAGAAACAAGATACATATCTATTCCATAGTTGGATTGGTGTCACATGTGCTAGTGACCCTTTCCCAATCCTTGATAAAAAGCTCAAGATGATGAAATGCTATGAAGATGGAGATGATAAATGGACAAGATAAGTTCTCAAAGAGAATGACCTTGCATCAAATTGTGGAGATGATGGATTTGTGAAGAGATTGTGAAGGATTTGCTTGAGGATGATGCACCTATTTAAAGATTTTCAAAATGCCAAATGTTGAAGAGGGACCAATGTGGGATCAAAAACAAGCCAATGAATTGAGAACACTTGTCATCATGTGATTGATGGATGTATGTGCAAGATTTGGGAAGAGTGCCCAAGAGGGGGAATTTTTGAATTCAAATTTGCAATAAATTTTGAGAGGGGGACAAGAAAGAAGAGCAATAAATGCCCTGTTTGACTTGTCATGGTTGAGGGAAAATGATTGTTTTAATAAATCAATAAAATTGATTTATTGTGCAAGTGGGATGGGATTAGCCTTAGATTAGGATTAGATTAATTTAATGATGATTATGCTGATTTAATGCTGATTAATGATTGACTTTTGGACTTTGATAATCTGATTTATTTAAATCCAGAAAAGGATGGAAAGTGATTTAGGATTTGATTTAAATGGATTTTTGATTTATTTAATTAAATGGATAATGCAGGATGAAGGTTGAATGATAAGGTTTATTTGATAAATGAATGGATGAAAATGCACTTGATTAATTGATGAATGGTCCTGATGCAATGTCTAGTTTAATTGATAAATGATCCTGATCGAATGCAGAAGGTTAATTTTGCATGTCTACATATTCCATAGACATTCGTCTCCCATGATTGATCTATATTCAACATAGTAGCCTTTACCAAAGGATTATCATTTCAACAGAAAAAAAAAAACCCTTCATTTAGTTTCAATTCATATTACAAGTTTGTCTAATCTGATCAATCATGCCCATCTGAATGTTTAGTTTTGACATTATTGCATTTTTTCATTATTTGTTAACACCCCTCAAGAGATTACATACAAAGAACATAAATAGGTCATTTTCGACCCTAGTTTTATCACTAGAAAGAATCAACAGTTAGATTAAATGTTTGTATATATATATATATGCTTATATATATGTGTATATCTATAATACATGTTTTACATAATCATGTATCATTCATTCACATGAAGAAACTAAGGGTTATTTAAACTCGCGGCTAAAGATGGCCGATTCTCATTTTTACAGGGAATGCTTATCTATCTAATATATAATGAACATTAACATCGTTCAACCAAGAAAACACAGAACAATTGCTTCATTCTTCACATAGCATTTCACAAAGTGGAATAAAATGTATATAACAAAATAACAGAGACCATTAGCTCAACCATGAATTAATGTGGCTCATCACCGCCACAGCTCACTACCCAAGGGTGGCGATGATACATGTGAACCGCTCAGCCTTCTAGGCTCGATGTCCATAGGGTGACATAAAAAAATAGAATCCAATCACCAAGAGGGGGTGATGTGCATCCAAGCATTATTTTACAAAGGTTTGAAAAAGACATACATGAACACAGGTTGGGTTGTATGGCCTTGACCTATAGAAAAAAAAGAGAGAATAGGTGAAACTTGTCATGGGTTCTTAGTCGATACCCATGCATGCAACATAGCAAAACAAGATTGTCATGGTGGCTTTGGTCTCCTACAGGCTAGCATGAAATGACACAAGTTGATAAACAGAGGCATTTCACAAGCTACTAAACCATAAAAATGCATTCCATAGCCTTAGATAATGCATACAGAAGTTTGATATTGCTTCAAGAAAAACACCAATGGGGATTTCAATTACCTCATTATCTTGCTTTTCTGGTGATTTTTCCGTGGGATTTTTGCAACAAGCTTCAGTGTAATGATTTTCCCCTCTTTTGTCAATTTCTTTCCTTGATTTTTCCTGCTAAAAGATCTATATTTCTTCTTTTTCCCTGACCACCAATATCTCCCTGCTAAATTCGGTGGTAGTGGTCATTAACATTCCTATCACCATACTCTTACCTAGCTGCCCACTTCCTCCTCTCCTGGTGTTGACTATAGCTTTTCTATATGAGAGGGGTCAGCCTCCTTATCCCATTCATTATGGGAGTTACAAATTCTTAACCATATTTTATTATTATTTTCAAGAGTATACAATTAAATCCGTTATAACATTTACATACATGCAAATATATATATATATATATATATATATACACATTGTTTAAACCCACATAAGATAATTTTTCATATGTACGTACTTTCAAGATATGTTTTTCAAACATACATGTACATTTTATTTTTCTTATTTTCTCATACAATATACATATTTCAATCTCATCAAAAGAGTAATAATGCAATCATTTTCATATGATATTTGCACATGATGGGGAGAATTTTTGACTTCATTGAAATTTTGAATTAGACAGGATAAGACAAGAATGCATTGATTCGTTCCTTCACTAACTATAATTATCACACTAAAAGATGAAATTTATCAACTTTTCAATCATATGCAAATGTCATGATCTACTATGGTGTGTGAGATTCCAGATTCCATTCTTGCTTATCATGGTCATCCGGCTAAGCATGCCTACCTCAATCAAATTCTCATCCTTCAATCCTATTCCTACACACACATTCTTACACGTGCCCACTTATTAGTAACCTTTAATTGATAATCTCATGAAATAATTTCTTTAATCATAAAATTGAATAATATTCATTTTCAATTTCATCATAGGACTTTTTAAAATCCATAAATGAGAAGTGATAAATTCTATTTTCCACATATTTCAATTTTCTCAATATTTAAAATGCAAGCATTGAAATTGAGATATGACATCCTTCCCAACTAGAAAGAGACATCATCTCAATGTCTAATCAAACAAAAATTTATTTCGTATATTTATCAATCATATTGTTTTCAAGCCAAAACATCATAGCATACCAATCCAAAATATTAAGCAACAATATAAAGACAATCATCAATAGTCTATCTAAGAAAGAAAATGAGGGAAGGGGAATTCTATCTCCTCCACATCCTCCCATGTAGCATTTACCTCATGATACTGGTCCCATTATACCTTATATTGAACAATGCCCCTATTCCACAACTTGATGTTGCATCTATCTAGAATTCTATTGGGATCCACTAGCATCACTCCTGGATCCTCCACCTATAAAGAACACCAATCAAGTATATGAGACACATCTGGGTGGTAAGGTTTTAGTAAAGAAACATGAAACACATTATGGAGTTGAGCTAGATTAGGGCGTAGAGCAAGTCTGTATGCAATTGGGTTGATTACTTCCAAGACATCAAACGGGCCCACGTATCTTAGAGCCAACTTGGATGAATTCCCAAAGGTAATGGATCTCTTATATGAATTGACTCTTAAAAAGACCTTGTCCCCAACTACAAACTGCCTAAAGATTCTATTCCTTTCGGCATAACTCTTTTGTCTATCTGCCACCTCCTTCAGTTTGCTCTTGATATAAGCCTCATCTGCTCTTCCATCTCTTTTAGCATTTTAGGACCCACTATGATCCTATCCTCAAACTTGTCCCAATTGATGGGAGTATGACACTTTCACCCATACATAGCCTCAAAAGGTGCCATAACTAAGGATGCATGATGTGAGTTGTTACAAGAAAATTCTACCAGTGGTAGGTACTCTTTCCATTTATACTACTGATCCATATAGTACATCTGAACGAGATCTTCTACAACCTAGTTCACTCTCTCAGTTTGACCACCAGTCTCAGGATGGTAGCCTGAACTAAAGTTTAAATTAGTCCCCAATGTTGTATTTAAGGTTATCCAGAACCTTGATGTCATATGTGTATCTCTATTGGATATAATGGTCTCTAGCACTTCATGTAACCAAAAGATCTCTTGGAAAAATTTCTTGGCCAAGGTCAACGATCCATCCTTAAGGTTCCCTAGGATAAATTGTAACACCTTAGTCAACTTATTGACTACTACCAGAATGACATCATCCCTGTTCTTACTTAAAGGTAACCCCTGCACAAAGTCCATACTAATCACTTGCCATTTATACTCAGGTATCTCATGAGGATAAAGGAGCTCTACTGGATGCATGTGCTCATGCTTGTTCTTACTTAAAGTTAACCCTTGCACAAAGTCCATACTGATCACTTGCCATTTATACTCAGGTATATCGTGAGGATAAAGGAGCTCTGCTAGATGCACGTGCTCAGTTTTGACTCGCTGACACTCCAAGCATCTGGCTACATATTCCATTACATCCTTCCTAAGTTTTGGAAAAAAGTACAAGGTTTTCAATTTTGTGATCATATTTGTAACTACGAGGTGTCCCAAATATGGTGGATTATGGACCTCATCTAGGACCAACTTCCTAAGCTCTCTAGAATCTAGAATGTACATCTGTCTCTAGTATCTTAAGATATCATTTGGTTCAAGCTCATACCCATCAAATTGATGGTTTGAAATTCTCTTCTAGAGCCTTTTTCACCCTCTCATAATGCTAATCACCTTACAAGTGTTGCATCACCTATTGTATCAGATTGAATCTCATAGAGGTCATGGCTGCCAAATTTCTTCACCTACTAAGAGCATCTGCCACTTGATTTTCCTTTCCTTTTATATACTGAATACCAAAGTCATACTCGCTAAGGAATTCTAGCCACCTCCTTTGATGTGCATTAAGGTTAGGTTGAGTAAAAATGTATCTCAATCCTAGGTGATCTATTTTGAGCTCAAAAAACTTTCCCAAAAGATAATGTTTCCTCATTTGCAGGGCACACACTATGGCTGCTAATTCTAGGTCATGTGGCACATAGTTTACTTCATGTTGTTTCAACTTCCTAGAATCATATGCCACCACTTTCCCTTCTTGCATTAACACTGCTCCTACTTCATCTCCTGAAGCTTCTGTGATCATTGAAAATTGACCATTGGGATTTGGAATAATTAATACTGGAGCTGAAGTGAGCTTCTCCTTAAGGAGATGGAAATCTTGATTACACTTCTCTATCCACTCAAACCTCTTTCCTTTTCTTTTTGAACAGATGTTATTGGGGTTGCTATTTTAGAAAACCCTTGCACAATTTTTTTGTAATATCTAACAAGGCCCATAAAAATTCACACCTCTGACACATTCTGAGGTACCGACCATTCTACAATTGCTTTTATCTTCTCAGGGTCCACAGAGACTCCCTTAGTTGAGATAATGTGGCCTAGGTAATGCACCCTATACTAATAAAATAAGCACTTAGATAGCTTCCAAAAAAGATTATTTTCCCTTAGACATTGCAAGACTATCCTCAAGTGTCGATCATGTTCCTCAATAGAATTGGAATAAGCCAAAATATCATCAATAAAGATTAGGAAAAAGTCATCCAGATAGTCTCAGAACTCACTATTCATAAGATCCATGAAAGTTGTAGGTGTGTTGGTTAACCCAAAGGGTACAACGATGAACTCGTAATGTCCATACCGAGTTTAGAAAGTTTTCTTTGGAATATCCTCTTCCTTTATTCTCAATTGGTGGTAGCCAGACCTAAGATCTATTTTTGAGAAAGTTGTTGCTCCCTTCATTTGATCAAATAATTCGTCGATCCTCGAAAGAGGGTAGCAATTCTTGATGGTCACCCCGTTCAACATCCGATAATCAATACATAGAGGCAAGGTTCCATCTTTATTTTTCATGAAGATAACTAGTGCTCCTCATGGTGACACATTGGGCCTAATAAGCCCTTTACGTAATAGCTCCTATAACTGGGATTTCAATTCATAAAGATCCGTGGTGGTCATCTTGTATGGGGCTTTAGACTGTGACTCAACTCCTGGAACTAAATCGATGGAGAAATCAAATTCTTGCTTTGGAGGCATCTCGGTGAGATCTTCGAGAAACACATCTCGGAATTCCCTAAGAATTGGATAGTCATCAAGGTATGGTTTCTCTTTGTCAGGTTCACTAACATGCACAACATGTATGACACAACCCTTCCTCTAAGCTCTCTTAAGTTGCATAGCTAAGATATGTCTAAGCTCTAGGGGTTGTTGTAACCCCTGTATCTCAACTGGGTTCCCATAGTCATCCATACAACTCACCATCTTATCCTCATAGTTTACAATAGCCTTGTGCTCAGTCAACTAGTTGATTCCTAAGATTACATCATAGGATCCTAATGGTGTAACATAAAGGTTAACTTGGGTCATGAAGTTGGGAAGTTACAATGCATTGCAAAAGAAACATGAATCTACTTCCCGCTCTGCTCAATTTCCATACTGAAAAGACCATGAATTCTTCATATAACTAGGTCAAATGGGTAGCTTATAAATCATGCTAGGGTCTATGAAACACTCAGTAACTCCAGTATCTCAAAATAGAAATGGTTCAGCCATAAAGCTTACCCATTAATCGTATCAGAGAAGCCTGGTACTCTGCTTATCTATTATTCACCGTTGCATGGATCTAGTTTTGTGGGGTCTACTCCTAGTTTGCTTCCTTCTGTGACCTCAACTTCCGAGGGCAGTTAGATGCATAATGATGTCCCCCACAAGTGTAACATCCATCATGCAGTCCTTTTCAAATTCCAAATTTATCTTCTTTTGAGTACCCCTAGGTGTTGTTGTAGGCATCATTTCCCTTGTTAGCCTTTCCTTCTTCCTTCTCCAAAGGGTCACCTTCCCTTTTCAAGCTTCTAATATGATGGGACTTGTTTCCTTTCTATCTATCACCCTTCTGAAATCTTCTATTTCTAGACTGAGGCTTGGAGTTTGACCCTTTGCGAAGATTAGACAACTGCTGTAACTTCTACTCTTGCTTAGTGGCCTTCTCAAAAGATTTTTCCATTGTATGTGGGTTGTGAAGATCCACTTAAGCTCCAATGTGGGGTCTCAATCCCAATATAAAATTTCAAATCCAAAAATGCTCATCGAATTGATATTGTGGCACATACTTAAGAAAGTTAGTAAACTTCTCCCAGTACTGTACTGCTGTCAGGCTGCCTTGGGTTAGGTTCTGAAATTTAGTCATTTTTTTGTCAAAGAAAAGCTATGTTAGCCACCTCTTTCTAAAAGATTCAAGGAAAAACTCCCAAGTAATCCCTTCTTGCGAAAGTATTCTCTTGGCCTTCTCGTTGTCCCACTAAGTAGCTGCCTCTCCAGATAATTGATATGCTTCCCAAGAAGCCTTGGTTTGATCTGACAGGTTACGAAACCAAAAATATTTTTCCATCTCTATGATCCAGGCCTCAGCCCCATCTCCAACGGCCTTGCCATCGAACTTTTGTGGTGCTACCTTCTTAAGATCTTTTCCCAATTCTTCCTCAATCCAACCTCGATTGTGATTCCCTTCTTTCCTAAGATTTTGATCTTCCCGTACCCCTCAGACCTCTTGTTCCAACTGGTCCATTCAGTATTCTTTCTGGTTCAAGAGTTCCAAGATTTGGTCTATCCTCTTCCTTGGCCTATTGTCCTGTCCACTACTGCCTGCATCTTGTCTGGTGGTCACCATGGTGACTCACACTCAACCTGTTTCACAATCATGTTTGGCATTCAAGAACAATATTTTATGCTTATGCTATTGCATCTTCAAAATACAATGCACACAACATGTAAGCTAATCGAAAAAGAAATAGTGACTGGGGAAATTTTCTTTGTCCTCTTGTCCTTCGTCCTCTATTCTTCTCATCCATTTCGAGAGCACACTCATGTTCTCTGAACTCACTTGTCCTCTCGAGGGGGCATGTCACTACCTCTTCATCATCCTTCGTCATCCTACTTTCACTAGGGCATATCTTTCTTTTTTTGACACAATGCGATAAACTGCATTGTGTTAAAGAGGGGCAAATGTAGACACCTAGAAATTATCACTAAGCCTATGAATTTATTAAAACCCCCTGTTCACCTTTGATAATTAAATAATCTTAATTATTTAATTTTACCTAATGTCATAAATTCTTCTATTAATTAAATAATATAAATTATTTAATTAATTCATTTTAGCCTTTCCTGACACAAATAAATTAAATTCTATTTAATTAAATAACTCATTTTTCCTCTCACTTTTTGAATTAAATTTCTATTTAATAAAAAATTGAACTTGCTTTTTCCTCTTGAAATGAGATAATGTTTCCATTATTTTAAAATGCAATTCCCTCTTCGAACTAACTAATTTTGTTGAAAAATCAGTTAATTTCCTCTTCCTCTTTCACTTCCAATCTTATATGATCTCATCTCAATTAATTATAGCCATTAATTGAAATAAAAATCTTCTAATCTCAACCATGCACTTTCCATCCATCTCTCTATAAATACCATTGTCATTTATCATTTTTTGGATCTAGAATTTGCATACTGTCATGCTAGTGAGATTGAAACTTTGATATTTTGCTATCTTTGTCATATGCTAGTTAAGTGCATAAAGAATTATAATTCTGAGGGCATTGATTATTTGGTAGAAAAATGGAGAAGAGCTATGGAGATAATTCAATGGATGCATGAAGGATTGAGCGAGATTGTTTCATTTTATTTTATGCTTTTATGTTTCCATTATTCTCGATAGTTGATTGGGGTTTTTACCTTAATTTATTTAATAATGCTATTAATCTAAAAATCTAACCTTGATACAGATGGTGAACTTGACATGAATGAATGTTGTTTGCAACCGTCGAGTCTTTATGAATTTTGTCTACTAATCGTGAATACTATTTGTAGGAATATTGTTTGTAGCTATCGACTCATTGCATGATATCACCCCTTTGCATTGGCATGATTTTTGAGAATCATCTATCGATATATATATTCTCTAGTTGATTGATTTCTTGAAATTTTGATATGTATCCTCTTTTTGGTTGCTTTATGGTAAAAATATGAAATAGGCATGATAATCATCTTTGGTGTGAAGAAGCAAGTTTAAGAAGGTGGCTACATAAAATAGATTCACTGAGATTTCAATATATCCATTCACTGTCAAGCATATGCCCTCCAATTTCAATAAAATATTCCCCCCCCTGTGTGATTAAATTGCTAATGTTTACTGTGGTGAACCATGACAAGATTGTATTTCTATAGTTTTGTTGACTCGACTGATGGAAATCCCTTTCTTTGTTAATAGCGCACCTTTCTTTGTATTTCTTTTATCTCTGCTTGTGAGATTCTAATCAATTCTTACTTAGTCTTTGTTAGTGTAGAGTTATTTTCGATTCGATATAAGTTGGGGTTACTAATTTTGTTAGTTAAAATTAATTTAGATTTAGGCTAAATTTTGATTTTGATTTTTCTAACTTAAATTCAGATTTAGTTTAGTGTTTTTAGATTTTTATTTAAATTTTTCATTGGATTTTTAGATATTTAAATTAGCTTTTAATTAGCTTTTTAGGTTTTTAGCTTTGGATTAGATTTTTAGATTTTTAACTATATCTTTAATTAGATTCTTAAATTGTTAGACTTTAATTTTTAGATTTTTAAATTAGCTTTTAATTAGAAATTTAGATTTTTAATTAGTTTGTTAATTTAGATTTTTGATTTTATTTAGATTTTTTAGTTTAATTTAGATTTTTTTAAATTAGATTTTTTTAAATTAGATTTTTAGTTTAGAGTTTAGGTTTTTAATTGTTAGATTAGATTTAATTTAGATTTTTAATATAGATTTTTAATTTAGTTTTTTTACTTTAATTTAATTTAATCTAGATTTTTAATTTATATTTTAAATTTTTCTTAATATAGTTTGGATTTAAGTTTTTAATTTAGACTAATTAGTTTAATTTAGATTAGAGTAATTAGATTAGATTATTACTAATTTTTTTAGCTAGAGTAAATGTTAATATTCACTTTAGTTAGTTTTTATTTTAGGACTAATTTTTTTAATTTGGGTTTTGTAGGTTTGTTTATCCTAGATTCCACAAAAAAAAAAAAACATCAACTCTCGCTTGTCGAAGATCGAAAATAAAAACTATTAATGACATTTGGTGTAGGACGTTCTCTGAAGACTTGATTTTTTTCAAAAAAATTGATTGTCTTTTAGATTAGAAAACATTTCAATTAGTGCTTAAAAAGAACAATTGTCTTCTTTCATGTAGATTTAACTAGGGGGTTAATAAACCACTATTTTTCGTGCTTGAAAGATGGTAGGTATTATGCTCTCACCTTGTGAAAAATCGGTGATCAGAAAGCGAGACCCGTCTTTTTCTGTGTTTACCTCTTAGAGGGCCTACCACCCCACTTCAAAAGGTGGGAATGACCCAAGCAGTAACGGGCTAAAGCCAAGTCCTTCTGAACCGCTATATAAATTTGTGATTGCAAGGAAAGTTTGCAATGAACGGGAAGTGGTACATGATAGCTCTCCCCTAGTATCTTTATGATGCAAAAAACCCTTGTTCTAAGGGTTGGGAGACCTCTTGAGGGATTTTATCATAGTATCCCCTGAATTGGAAGCCCTTACTGGACACCTCTTATTTTTAAAAGCCTAGCCTTTCGGTCGTTGCTTGGTATAGTGCAAGGTACAGTATCATGCCTAAAGATACTCACTACTGACTCCCTCAAGTAGAGATAGCAAATTCCTCTTTGGGAATTCGAAGTTGGTGCTCCCGAGAAGTGAGTGTCGTGGAGGGGAGCCAGTGCCACCAAACTTCTTAGCTATCTACTCTTGAAAGAGAGAAATGTTTCAAACTGATCTTGGGGTATTTCAGTGGTCTATACCAAGTATACAAAACTTTTTGAATAACTAGGATTTGTGCTTGTATTGCAACAATCAAACAACATTTTGTCTATTGTGTCTTGCGTGTGTGTTCAAAACAAATCTCAAACAACACCGCACTTGAAACTTACAACATTCAAACCTTGACAAAAACTAGGCCAACACATCGAAAAAAGCTTGACATTTAGATCTATTTAGACTAAGGACTTGCTCACTTCACTCATCCATCACCTCATCTTTTTGCATTAAACATTCCCCATAGATTAAACTTTAGGTCATCCTTTTAGCTTGCATAAATCTCTTGATTAGGAGACTCATCAAACTTAGACTAGACCATAGATTCAAGTCTGTATTCTCTTTACCTCATCTTTCAGACAACATTCATCCTAGTCCTCGTCATTTAGGTTGGTTACTCAACTCATTAGTCTAGTTTGAGACCACCTTGCCAACATACCATATTAGTCTTTACTATACTCAAGGTCATTGACAATCAGATTAGTTGCTATACCTATCTTAGTTTGATTAGCAACCATATCTTAGGTTTTCTAAAGGTTTTACCCTTCATACTAGGTCATACTATTCCATCTCTTCATTCCACGCTTTGCATAACTTAGTCATAGACTATCATCACTTTTACTCTTAATCTAGGCATTGTTATTAGGCATCCCTATATATTCAAAACCCCCCCAAAAAAAATAGTTGAATTACATTTAGGGGTATGTGCAGGATCATGATGTGCCAAAAAGTGGCGATATGATGGGTATGTGGCTGATGACTTTTTTTTTACCCAAAATTGATGAAATGAAAATGGTCTTTAAAGGAGATTCTTATCTTTCCATCAATATAAATTATGTTTTACTTTGAATTTAATAAATAATTATTATTCATTTTCTATTTGAATTATGACTAAAGTCCTGATTGATAGGCTGATTGAAAAAAATGTATAGCTTTCAAAGTATCACATTTTTTGAATCTGAAACATGCTTCACATACTATAGAATTAAAAAAAAAAAAATTCATGAAGTTTTGACCAAGTTAAGGTGGTTAGACATACGAGTTTTTATATTTTTTAAAATTTCTAATAAAAAATTCATAATTAATTATTTACTTGGAAAAAAATTACAAAAAAATATGCATCACATCTGGAGATGAGTCCTCTACTTATATCTAAAATCTTATAAAAATATTATCATTTTATTGTGGTTAGGGTGGTCAGATAGATGCCTACTTCTTATTTTTCCCTGAAATTTAAGTATTACTGCATTGAAATTTCAAATTTTCATCAAATAGATTTTTTCTTTTTTTAAATAAACCTAGTAGTTTAGAAACTACATTCAATTTTCTATAGATTTTGTTCTTACATATTTTTGAAATAATATAGATAACTTATTCAAATTTTTACGTCAAGTTGCCTAACTCTTATTTTTCTGAATTTTTTGCCACTTAAGGGCCTATTTTTTCCATGATGATCCTACACATACGCTTAGGAATACCTTATACCAAAAATACAAAAAACATAGTCTTAGTCTCATACTTTCCACCTTCATCTTGATCAAGCCTTATATGGTTGAAACTAAATTGCAAAAGAAACATCGAGCAATGGATCTTTTTCATGATGATGATGACTTTTATAACCACACAAGCAACTTAAACTTTGGAACCTCTTCTAGTGAACCGTACAAGACATCTAAAAATCCTTTTGAGAAATTCCTCATAAAAGATCCACATGGAAAAGTAGTTATAGAGGAAGTTGAAGTAGCTACCCAAGACCCATAGGTTGCATCACTCATAGATGAGATAGTGCTATTAGACCCCCAAAGGTTCTTGGCCAACCTTTTGCATAGTGGTGTTAAACTACCTCAGGGATTTGACATAAACACACTTCAAGTAGCATCCACCCCAAACCAGCAAAACCAAGGTCTTAACACGTCTACATCTAGTGGTTCCAAGACCCCACAAACAAATGCTTCTATGCCACAAGGGGGTCCAATTCAAACTTCCACCTCTATTCCTACACCTTTGTTTGGAACACAACCAATAACACAATCAAGGACACAATCCACAACACAACCAATAACACAGTCCTTAACATAGTCCATGTCACAACCTCTTGGTTCTAAACCTAATCCATTCAATACCATTAACACATCTTCAAATCCATTTGGAGCCTCAAATGCCACAAACACCACATTTTCAACTCCATTTGGCACATCTAGGGCCTTAAACACCACATTATAAAATATTTTTGGCATAAATAAAAGGACTAGAGTTTATATTCATGAAGCCAACACAAAAACCAATGTGCCACAAGGTTCTAACACAAGTGTTCCTCAAACAAATCCTCAAGGATCTTTTCAATTCAACACTCAACATACACAAGGTTCCTCCCAAGTCAATAGCCAATACACACAAGGTCCAAACACTTCTAATCCTCTCCCAATGCAATCCAATACCAACAACTCATACATTCCAACTCATACCACACACATCCCTCAAATACAAGTTCCAATTCCAACTTAATCATTCACACCACAAATCCAAATTCCAAACATAACTCAAACATCCATACCTCATATCAACACCAACATACCATCCCACACAAACGTTGGATCACAAAACATGAATTTGGGACCTTACCAAAATGCAATTGTAAACAATGTAGGAACAACCCTCACATCATACGATGTCCTAGCCAATCAAATTTTGGCCTTGCAAAAGCAACTAGAAACCATGACACTGTCAAACAAGAAGACTTACTCTATCGAAGAGCTATGTCCTTACCCATTTGATAGGACATTATACATGCCTCCTCTTCCTCCAAATTATGTCATGCCAACTTTACCTAAATATAAAGGAAGAGGAAACCCCATCAATCATGTGAGGGAATTTCATACAACCTTAATTGACATTGCTTTGAAACAAACATACTTAATGAGACTATTTCCTAGAAGTCTCACATGACATTCTTTCGCATGGTTTTCCCACCCACCTATGGGTATTTGAACCTTTGACGAGCTAGTTGAAAAGTTTATCACCCACTTTTCCTTCAATATTGAAAATGACATCACTATTTTTACCCTATGTCAAACTAAACAAGAAGAGGGTGAAGCTTTTATAACATTCTTCCAGAGATGGAGAAGTTTAGCTAGCCGTTGTCCTGTTGAAATTCTTGAAAAATAGAAAATTATCATGTTTGTGCAAAACCTAAACACAAACTTAAAATATGCATTGGAAACCCATTGTTGTTCCACATTCGCTGACCTCATTGAAAAAGGGGCAATCCTTGAGAAAACCCTTATCGCTAAAGGGGAAATTAAACCTTATACAAAAACAAAAAATGTCCAAGGAACATCAAATGATAAAAACAAGTTTTGGTCCCGTAGCAAGAATGTGACAAATGATGGAGTCATAGATGTTAAGGAAAACTTTAAGAAACCCCCCCCTCAGAGAAGCTATAAAATCCTAGCGAATATTTCATACTTCCCGAAAAAAATATTAATTTTAGAGGCGATTTTTTTTCATTTTTCGTGAAAAAAAAAAAAAATCCCCATTGGCGAATCTTTTGTAATCGCTAGAAGTCTGTGGAAAATCCTGGCGAATTGATTTTTTTTTAAAACCACTAAAATATTTTCATTGGCGATTAAAATTATTTTCAAACCAATAAAATATTTCCATTGGAGAATTAAACCTGTTTTCAAACCAGAAAAAATAATTTTGTTGGCATTTTTTTTTTTCAAACAAAAAAATAAAATTCATTGGCGAATTAAACCTATTTTCAAATGATTAAGAAAAAAACATTGGTGAATTAAACATAATATCAAACTAATAAAAAAATTCATTGTCCAATTAAATTCAGTGGCGAATCCACTACCGTTCGATGAATTTTCAATGGATGGTTGTACTTGCATTCCGGAAGTATATCTCTCAAGCACTAGATTTGTGAATGGAAACCTCTAGAATAACACTACAACTGTTAGATGTGGACACATGGCAAGATCAAGGGTCATCATCGTGGTAATTAATCCGACGGGTTGGATTTTGGCGATGAAGATAGAAGAACTTAAGTGGCAGAAATATGCACGTGCATTAAGTTTGTTTTAAAAGAGGGATCGCCTAGAAAGAACGTAGGACCAAGGCTTAAAAACTTAAGAATGTTTTACACAAAGGATGTGGCACATCAATCTAACCATGACCGTTCGATGAATTTTTGATGTACGACTTTAGTTGCATTCCAGAAGTATATCTCTCAAGCACTAGATTTGCGAATTGAAACCTCTGGAATAACAGTAGAACCATTAGATGCAGATGCGTGGTGAGATCAAGGGTCATCATCATGGTAATGAACCCGACGGGTTGGATTTTGGTGATGAGCGATAGCATAAAGTTTGTTTTAAAAGAGGGACCACCTAGGAAGAATGTAGAACCAAGGCTTAAAAATTTAAGAATTTTTTTTTTATCAGTGATACTTTTCTATTTTATTAATTATAAAGCAAAAGATACAGATTCTATAAAGTTCGCAACATCCAAGAACTACCAAAAGAGTTGATCGGTGATACTTGTTTATTTTATTAATTATAAAGAAAAAGATACAGATTTTACAAACTTAGCAACATCCAAAAACTACCAAAAAAGCTGAATAACCAGCTCAAAAACCAGAGTATCAGAACTTCCCTAAACAATTACGCCTTTGTAGCAGAGGCTAAAAACAAAATAGAAAACTACACTTTACGTTAACCATTATTACTCATTCTTCTTCGAAGACTTTCCCATCTCCAGCAGCAGTATCTCCTTTAACGGTTTTGGCTTCTTCTGCAGACGCAGTCCCATCTTTTTGCACATCTCCTCTCTAGCAACATATTTTAGATTTTCTATTGTTTCCTCTAATACCATTAGCTCAGCATAGATTTTAAGTGCTTTCCACCCACGCTCAACTCCTTCCCACCACTAGTCTTTAGTGCAATCCTCTGGCCATTTGATAAAGAGGTGATTTAAGTCTGCAAGCTTCGGACACCCACCATCCATTCCTTCTATTTTTACCAACCCTACTCCTGGTATCGCCCATTGCAGAATGCTTTCCATGTCCACTAAAAAATCTTTATGCACCAGAGTTTTCATTACTCTCCTCACCTCGTTCACCGGTCCTCCTAAGTCTAAACCCCAAGCCATGACCAACGAATAGATATCCATATTTGTTCTGAATCTATGTGTCAATTTTTTGAATCCATCCCCCAACATTATTTGAACTGCTTGCACCACTTGGTCTTCTTTGTAGAGAAATAAACCTCGCAGCCTCTGCACATATTCTTTACCCACAAAGGGGTCCAACTTCCTCTGTGATGTCATGGTGAAACTGGCTTCCATTGCTTTTCTGTTTCACTAGCTTCCAACGTATCACCCGCTGCCGAAAGGATACAATCCTATTATACTAATACACTCGAACTCGAAGAAGCATCGAGGGTGATAGGTGAATGTCATTATAACACCTCATTTCACCAACCTCCTCCATAAATGCACCGTGCTTGTCACCTTTCTTATCTTAATTCACCAAATTCGAGGTTTTGGTACTTTTCCTAACCTTACTACCTTAGTAACTTAGTTGCAAGTCTTTCTTGGTCGTCTTTGTAGTCGGTGGGTCAGAAGTTTCAAAAAATTTGAAACTTCAGACTTTGGTTCTAAGGTTCCAAATTTTAGCGACCATGCAACATTATGGACCAGGTACTTTTCCTAACCTTACTACCTTAGTAACTTAGTTGCAAGTCTTTCTTGGTCATCTTTGTAGTCAATGGGTCAGAAGTTTCAATTTTTTTGAAACTTCAGACTTTGGTTCGAAGGTTCCAAATTTTAGCGACCATGCGACATTATGGACCAAGACCGTTCGACGAATTTTCGATGGACGACTGTAGTTGCATTCTAGAAGTATATTTATCAAGCACTAAATTTGCAAATGGAAACCTCCAGAATAACACTAGAACCATTAGATGTGGACACGTGGCTAGATCAAGGGTCATCATCGTGGCAATGAATCCGATGGGTTGGATTTTGGCAATGAGCGATAAAAGAACTTAAGTGGCAGAAATATGCACATGCATTAAGTTTGTTTTAAAAGAGGGACCACCTAGGAAGAATGTAGGACCAATGCTTAAAAACTTAAGAACGTTTTACACAAAGGATGTTGCAAATAAATCTAACCACGACCATTCGATGAATTTTTGATGGATGGTTGTAGGTGCATTGCGCAAGTAAATCTGTGAAGTAGTAGACTTGCGAATTGAAACCTCCGGAATAACACTAGAACCATTAGATGCGGACACGTGGCGAGATCAAGGCTCATTTCTCTCTTTTCAATGACTCGGCGTATTACATTTCATTTAATTGAAATTCTCAATCTTTTTAAAGAACGTGTGGTAGTCATACTACTAGCGGTGATTAATACCATATGAACATCTGAAGCGATTGATGGGACAACTCATGAGTCATAGCTTTAATGAAACAAGATTTGTAATGATTTTAAATTTTCATAATTCATATCGTTTGAGTGACACTGGAGTCTGGCGATTTTGACAGCTTGTCACTTGTTAGCTTGAGGTACAGTTTGCATGCAACCAGACGTCAATCAAATTAAACATTTTAATTGTACATGTAAGGATTAAGTTTTAATTGTACATGTAAGGCTTGAGGTACAGTTTGTGTGTAGCCAAACGTCAATCAAATTAAACATTTTAATTGTACATGTAAGGCTTAAGTTACTGTTACACAAATCGATTAAGTTAGTTTTTTGGTTTGCATGAATCACCATTATGAATCATGAATATACCGTATACCTAACCTCACAGTGCATAGTGCACATGTGACAGGTGTGAGGTGTACATAGGAACTAGGCTGGTAGTGGGCCAGTGGCACTATTGGTAGCACTGTTGGCCCAGATATAACTAAATAAGGATAGTGACTAGTGAGCACAACTAAAATAATTCATTGAAGGCTAAAGAACTTACTATTGAGTGCAATGTTCGATTTGTTGTAAGGGTTTTCATTTTGTATGGTTAATAAGGATTCAGGAAGAAGATCATGTGGCATTATTGGGGATACTCTAAATTCTCTTGCTTGTAGTTATGTAGTCACAGAGTCAACGACCAATTTCGTTCAGGCTTCAAGTTCAAAATGGGTGGAATTGGAAAGAAGTTGATTTGGTTCACCTAACTTCTTAGACAGGTTTTGAACTAGGAGAGGTGCTCTGATGGGCATAACCGCTATTCCCAGTGCATAGAAGCTGCAAGCAAAAGATGGGAGCAATTTTACAACCCCTCATCTTCTGCATGACTTTGATTTTCAAAGGGGAGAAGTACATTTTGTATCTTCACGGCTCCCATTTCCCCAATTTGATTGGCCCCCTTTTCTCTATGCATTCATTTTCAAAGCTACTGCCTGATCTGGGAAGTCCCATGCGTTTATTTTCAGGGCCCATGGTTGACCCGGAAAGTCCCATTATTTTCAGACAAACATGTATTACATTTACGTTTTCATCAACGGTCCAACAAAAGCTTGGTGCTTGCATTTACATTTGTATTTATACAATGTAATAATGTGACATTGTCATTCAATTGCAATAAAATAAATGGTTGTGCTATTAAAAAGCAATTGATGAAATCATAGCAATTGTGCTATTAAAAAGCATAGAAAAGCAATTGATGAATCTATTCATTTTTATTTTTCCTTTAAGAAATTATCTATTTATGAAATAATTGCATGCAGATTTAAAACTTAAAAGTAAAACATAAAGCAATATAAATACTAAAGTTAAGTACTCAAATTGATTAAGTTGGTTTTTTGGTTTGCGCGAATCATGATTATCACTATAGTAACCCAACCTCACATGTGACACGTGTGAAGTGTACACAGGGACCAGGTTGGTAGTGGCACTATTGGCGACACTGTTGGCCCATAAATAAGGATAGTGAGCACAATTGAAATAATTTGTTGAAGGCTAAAGGCTATACTATTGACTCTCGAGTGCAATGTTTGAATTCTCATAAGGGTTTTCATTTTGTAGGGTTAATAAGGATTCAGGAAGAAGATGATCTGGTATTATTGGGGATACTCTAAATTCTCCTTCTTGCAGTTATGTAGTTACAGAGTAAAAGACCAATTTCCTTCAAGTTCAGAATGGGTGGAAATGGAAAGAATTTGATTTGGTTGACTAGACTTCTCAGATAGGTTTTGAGCCAGGATGGGGGGATCTGATGGAGATAAGTGCTCTCCAAGTGCATGGAAGCAGCAAGTAGAATATGGGAGTAGTTTTACAACCCCTCATCCTCTGCATGACTCTAATTTTCAAAGGGGATAAGTACTTTTTGTATCTTTAATAGCTCCAATTTCCCTCGTTTGATTCTCCCCCCTTTCCCCATGCATATTTTTTAGAAACCATGATTGGCGGTGGCCCTCCTCCATGC
This sequence comes from Sequoia sempervirens, assembly GCA_007258455.2. Taxonomy (NCBI): domain Eukaryota; kingdom Viridiplantae; phylum Streptophyta; class Pinopsida; order Cupressales; family Cupressaceae; genus Sequoia; species Sequoia sempervirens. The sequence goes on from VDFB02359388.1 coordinate 20,205, forward strand.
ATTTATTTTCAGATGACAGAGAGTCAGGACTCAGAGACCATGGCAGAAGCTTGGCGCTTGCACTTGCATTTGTATTTGTACTATGTAATAATGTGAAATTGACAATTGTCATTCAGTTGTAATAAAAATAAATGGTTGTGCTATTAATGTGATTATGTGACATTGTAATTACTTTTATTAAGTTCTTTGCAATGTTAAGTGTTACTATGCTATTAATGGTTGTGCTATTAATGTGACATTGCAATTCATTTTATAAAGGCGTTGATGTGAATTCTAGCGCATTACAGGTTGAAAAAAACTTTAAAACACATGTTTACTATTTATAATAAATATCATAAATTACTCAACCATTCGATGAACATTTTATGTATGGCTGTAGTTGCATTCCAGAATGAAATGCACCAAGCTCTAGGGTTGCGAACCTAAATGTCCGGAATCACCCTATAACCATTAGATTTACAAAGATCAATGGTTTAGATTCTTTAGAATTTGTTGTCAATACATGACTGAAAAAAGAACTTTCAGTTTATACTGCTAAGTAATTTTATTTTTAAGTGAGAGGGTTAGCACATGAGGAGATTTCAGTCTTCAGTTTGCTCATTGCAGTGCACCATGACACCACCCTATTATGGGTTCCATAGTTCCACTTCTGACAAAGGCATTCCAGAAACCCAGTTTCCACGACTGTCGGCATTAATCTTTCCAAGAATCAAAAGTCGGGTAAGTGAAATAATTCCTGTGGCTACTTTTCATCATTTGACGTTTCTTAAAATCTTATTTTGTCAAACTTTGAAGTTTTGGTTTAGGGATAAGAGAATTAAGAATTTAGAAAAATTAAGGACTAATAGGGAATTCACAGTTTCACATTGTATAAGCATGTCTACCAGCAGTACCACTAGAGCAATGTCAGATAAAAAAATACATTATGCAAAATTGCTTAAAACCCCAGGTTTCACTGATGAATACCATGATATTTATGATCCTGAAACCTATGGTAGGCGTACCTTAGAACTTAGATTTTCATCTGAGAATAAGGCCTCAAAGAGAATGCAAGTTAATAGTATTAGTGCATCGTGGGTAACTGGATTAGGGCGCATGATGTTACATGAGGTTTTCCCTTGCCCTGAATTTATCATGGTTTGTGCCCAAAATTATGATGATAACACAAGAGAAATTGTTAATAAAGATATCAAAGAAGAATTGTTATCCATTAATGCAGAAGAACTTGGAAAAGTGTTGGGGTTTACATTTACAACCGAAGGCGAAAGGATTTGGAAATGTCCACATTGACCTAGAAAAGCTTGCTAGTGATTATGAAGCAGTAGATGAAATGGAGAAAAAAAATTTCTTAAATAGAATAGTTTAGGATAGAAAAAAATTGAAAGGTGATCATAAGCCTCCTTATGATTTGGAAATTTTTAAACCATGGGTTTAGGATACTATTTCCATGCTAGCATTTTTCCTTAGACTAGATAGCAATTTGGAAGTGGGTGCATGCCTCCTTGAAATGGTGTATAATATCCATTATGGTGTTCAACATGTCAAATATAAATTTATTGAGCACATTGTAGAATCCAGGCATAAACAATTTTTAATGATTAAAGGAGGTTCCACCAAGACATTTAGGTTCACAACCTGCTTGTGCTATTTTTTCTATT
>VDFB02359389.1:0-18650 GCA_007258455.2 Sequoia sempervirens
TGTTCGGAAAGATCTAAAAGGAATAAACAAAAATATGAGAAAGAAAAGAAAGGAAAGAAGATTAACAGAGGTTACTATAAGAATGAAAATGCTAGTATTTCTTATGAGGATTCAGAATATGAAGATCCTAATGACAATGAATTCTTTTTCTTAGCAATTAAGGATGAATCTACTTCTACTAATTCTAAAAAATAGGTAAAGGAAAGCCCTTTGAAGAAGGATAAAAATGAAGGTACGGTTATCTCTATCCTACATGGTAAACAAGAGAAAAATTATAGGGTAGTTGATAGTGGTTGTTCACATCACATGATTGGTGATTAAAGTAAGTTTTTTAAGCTTGAGAAATATTATGGAGGCTTGGTTATGTTTGGAGATGATACTAGTGCTAAAATATGTTGGATAGGTTCAATAAGTTTTGATGGAAAGCATCATATTGACGATGTTTACTATGTTAAAGGTTTAAGGCATAATATGTTGAGAATTGGTCAAATTTATAGAAAAGAATATGATCTTGTGTTTAATGATGAAAAATGTGAGATCCAGAAAGGATCTACAACATTGATTGCTACAAAAAATAAATCTGAAGGGAATATCTATCAACTTAAGGGTGTTGATGGACAATGCTTTATGACTCAGATTAATGACAGTTGGCTATGGCATAGGAGAATTTTTCACATGAATTTTGATAACTTGGCAAGGATCAATGTTGTTCAGACCGTGAGATATTTACCGAGAATTACAAAGCCTATTAATGCTATTTGTAGGAATTGTCAGTTTGGAAAGAAAGCAAGAAATCATTATAGATTGAAGGAACAATCTACTACCAAACTATTGGATTTAGTTCATATGGATATTTATGGTGAGAAGCCTACTTGTTGAAAAGTACTTTATGCTTTTAATTGATAATTATTCTAGATATGCGTGGGTTACATATCTTAGAGAGAAATCAAATGCACTAGATAGATTCAAGACATTCAAAACTATGGTTGAAAATGAAGTGAACTTGAAGATAAAAGGCTTATGATCTGACAAAGGTGGAGAATTCACCTCCCATGAGTTTAATATGTTTTGTGAAGCGCGTGGAATAAAGAGAAAATTATCTGCTCTAAGAACTCCTTAGCAGAATAGAGTTGTTGGAAGGAAAAATAGAGTAGTTCAAGAGGCTACTAGGTCAATGATTACTGAGGATGGTTTATCGGAATTTTACTGGAAAGAAGTTATTCATACTTTTGTTTATGTATTCAATCGAGTTCAAGAAAGAGAAAACAATACAAAGAATTCCTATGAGTTATGGCATGGAAGAATTTATATTGCTAAATATTTCAAGATATTCAAAAGAAAATGTTATATCATAAAAGTTGAAGAAAATTTGGGAAATTTTGATGCAAGAAGTGATGAAGGCATTTTTCTTTAATATTCTACTAAAAGCAAGGCATACAAATATTTCAATAAAATACTAAGAAATATTGTTGAGAATTCAAATGTCAAGGATGATGAGAAAATGAAGAATTTTATTGACATTGATGGATATGTATCTGATGAACATGATTGCATAAGAACAAAAGAAATTGTGGAAGAACAGGAAAAAGATGAGCAAGAAAAGCAGGATGAACAAAATGAAAGAGAAGAAGATGCTCCAATGATGTCCCCTAGGACACCTAGATATGTACAGAAGAATCATTCAAAATTTGAGACTATTGGAGACAAGACAAAAGGTGTATTAACTAAAAGCAAAGTTGTTACTGAAGTGAATTTATGTTTACTTTCTAAGATAGAACTGAAGACTATAAGTGAAGCTTGTAAAGATGAACATTGGAAGGAAGCAATGAAAGAAGAACTTATGCAGATTGAGAAGAATCAAACTTGGCAATTGGTCCCAAGATCGTCAGACAAAAACTTCATCCAGATTGAAGTGTGTATTCAAAAATAAGATGAATGAAAATGGAGAAGTTGTTAGAAACAAAGAAAGGATTGTGTGTAAAGTTTAATCACAAGTAGAAGGCGTATATTTTCAAGAAATTTTTTCCCCGGTAGCAAGAATGGAAGCTATAATGATGTTCTTGGCATTTTTTTCTCATCAAGACATTAAGGTTTATTATATGGATGTCAAGTTAGCATTTTTGAATGGTGAGCTAGAAGAGGAAGTCTACATGGAACAACTAGAAGGATTTTAGCTGACAGATCAACTAGATTTGGTGTGTCGATTGAAGAAAGATTTATATGGGTTGAAGCAAGCTCCTAGAGCTTGGTATGAAAGGTTAGATAGGTATTTGATTTAGCAAGGATTTAACAAAGGTATGACAGATAGTAATTTGTACTATAAGATTGAAAATGACAAAATTTTGATTATAGTTGTGTATGTTGATGATATTATCTTTGGAGGTAATGAAAATATATGCAAGATGTTTGTGGAAGAGATGTAGAAATAATTTGAAATGTCTATGTTTGGGGAGATGAATTTCTTTCTTGGTCTAAAAAGTAATCAAACAAAGAAAGAAATTTTCACTTCATAGTCTAAGTATGTGAGAGAAGTGTTGAAGAAGTTTGGGATGGATGGTTACAAACCGATAAGTAATTCAATGGTGATTAGTTGTACATTGGGTAAAGATGATAATTCACCTATGGCTGATCAGAGAAAGTATAGATCTATGATTGGTGGACTATTGTATTTGATTGCTACTAGACCAGATATTATGCATGTTGTCTTTCTTGTAGCTAGATTTCAAGAAGATCCTAAGGAAACACATATTGCTACTGTTAAAATAATTTGTAGATATTTGAATGACACTTCAGATTATGGATTGTGGTATCCTAAAGATATTGAATTTACACTTAGTGTCTATATATATGCAGATTGGGTTGGATGTGTAGATGATAGAACGAGTACAAGTGGTGGTGCATTCTTTCCTGGATACAAATTGGTGGCATGGTCTAGTAAAAAGAAAGATTCAGTCTCTTTGTCTACTGCTAAAGTTGAGTATATTGTTGTTGCATCTTGTTGTACACAAGTTCTATGGATGAAACATATCATAGTGTTATATGATGATCCCATTTCTATTTTCTATGATAATACAAGTACAATTAACATTTCAAAGAATCTTGTGATGCACTCGAGGACAAAGCATATATCTATAAGTATAATTTCTTGAGAGAGAAGGTCATGGAGAATGAAGAAAAACTTGAGTATGTACCTATGAAGGATCAGGTTGCTGAAATATTTATAAAGGCTCTTCCTAAAGATACTTTTGAGTATCTTTGGGAGAAGTTAAGGGTTAGCGTCCCTCATCTCTTGAACTAGATGTATATGGAGATGCATCACCGTGGATTTATGGATCTTTCTTTGGACTGATGTTTTGGTGGCTACCTCTCAGGGGGAGCTAGTAGTATCAAGTGTTGTCATTGTGAGTATTCTATTTTTCATGTCATAGGAGAAATCAATGGAAACTATTATTTTTCCTTTGCCATTGATGTCAAAGGGGGAGAAGAAGCATGTGAAAAAAAAGGAAAAGAAGCATATAAGAGATTATCTTCTAAGGGGGAGAAACAAAAAAATGTATTCAAAGCTAGGATGTTGCCTTTGATGGTTTTTCACATCATGTGTTTCCATCAATGAAAAAGGAGGCGATTGTTGCAAGAATGAAAATATTGAAAGTGTTATGGAAAGATTGAATATTTTATCATTGATTTCAATAGGTCAACTGGTTATCAACTAGTTTTTGTTGACTGCATATGTCGAGGATATTAAGAAAATTGTAATAAAGATATGTTGTAGGTGTTTAACGGTTGCTTCGGGTTTTGATCCATATTTTATTCTATGGTTGTGTGGTTGAGATATGTTGTTCATGGTTTTTAGTATATGCTACATCCATATTTTTAGTTGTTGATTCATTGTACAGTGCAAGTTGTGTTCACTAGTTGTGAACTATGATTTTCTATGGTTCTGGTTGAGGTTCAGGAGAAATGTTGTTGGTTCATATTTCTCTTTGATGAAGTATTATGACTTGTTCAAAAAATTTGTTTCCCTAATTCCATTGAAGATAGTTTCAGAATTTGAAACATTCATGCTTAATGGTTCTATGTGTTTTACACTAGTTTGGCCAACCTTGCGTGAGATACTACTTTTGAGGTTGATGAAGTGTGATGGATCTTTTGGGTCCCTTGAATCATGTATTTGGGTCACCCTCATTATAATTCTACCCTAGGATGTTTTGGGGCTGACCTAATTTGAATTTAGATTGGATGGATGACTTTGGATATGTTTAAAAGTTGTAGATGGTATAAATGCAAGATTAGTTAATGGTGAAGGATGATACAAGAGCGAAGAAGAAGAGTGGGAAGAGAAAAGAGAAAGTGCAGTTTGATGTGAAATTGATTCTATTCAATGAGTGTGTGTGATGTGAGTGTGGTAGATCAGTGAAAAGATTAATGTTGAGTTTTGAGATGCAATGAGCAGAAGGTGAACTCTATCATTCATGCAAGTGTGCAAGTAATTGTGGTGGAATCCTTTATTGCATTGGGATTGTAGTCTCTCTATAACAAGTCTTCTTTGTATTTCTATGGTAGTGAGCCCTCTAGGTTGTTAGCCCTATTGGACAGTGAGTCCTTGTTCTAGATAGTGAGTTCATGTTTTGGTAGTGAGCTTTTTGTAATTGATTTTGATATTCTCTATAGTGTGAGTTAATCCTCATGATGGTTTTTCCCTTATTGGGTTTTTCACATAAATCCAGTGTTACTATGTTTATGTGTTGGATTTAAGTTTCTGCATTAGCATTTGATGAATAATCATTTAAGTAGTATTAACAATTAGTTTTGGTGATTGAATTAAAGGTTTAATTTTATGACAACTGATTCACCCCCCCTCTTAGTTGTCCTATGCAAAATAGTGTAGAAAATTGCACACTCTTGAAAGCAATGCAATTTCACACTTAATTTGGACCTATTTTAGCACCCTTACATTAAACACCCTTTAAATTGTCATTAATAGGCCCCTAAGACCTTTTATTTTGGATCTCGAGGCTTATTTAAGCTACAAACTTGACAAAATCATCAAAAAAACTTAAAATTTTAACAACCAATCCTAAAAATCTAGGGTGGGACTCATATGCCTCCTTGGGTATACAAGTCCCCCTAGGTGGGACCCATATGCTAGGGCTAACATATGAGTTCCATTTGGGGTTTTTTTAGGGTTTGAGCAGGAAAATCACCTTTTTAATTCAAATTTATGGTTGATCATGTTGGCTTTTAAGATCTGAATAACAGAAAATTAAGTTTTAATGCCTATATAAGAAAGATCCTAAGTCATTATTTCATCTAAGAAATAATTTCAATAGAAATTTCAAGATCCAAGCATTCAAGAATCGGCATGTCCACTCAAGCAACACTGAGAGGAGGGGTGAATCAGTGTTGTGCAATTTTTAACTTTATTAAACTGATCTCTCGAGTGCCTAAAATATTCAATCAAAAGATGAATGCATAAACATAGAACAATAATCCACAACACCATAACAAAAGAATTTTTACATGGAAACCTAGTTAAGGGAAAAACCACAATAGAGGTCAATCCACAATTTGAGTACTCAAAATATAAGTGTTCTACAAAATGGGGATTGCACTTGCATTTAGGCACACTACCTAGAGCTCACTGCTCAAAATCAGGAAGGCTCATTGCCTTACAAAAGATTTGGATTACAACAAAGGTTAAAATAAGAAAATAGCAACTAAAAATGCCTAATTACAGTTCTGGTTAAGCTCATAGATCAAATTTTGGACCTTCTGTCTAATTCTGCACTTCACTCTACTTTTCCTTAATTTGCTTCACAAAATCCTCTTCTACACAAATGAAAATCACTTAACTGCTCTTCTGATATTCGCAATACACACTCATGCATATTGAACACCACACATACACACAAAAATGAATTATCTGGTCTCATATATATAGCTGCTACCAAGAATTCAATCACTACATTTCAGCTTCAATAAAATAAAAAATATCTTCCAACTATCAGCTCAAATCATGAATAACATTTATTGTGCATCCACCAAAGTCATCCATGGCATATTTAGGACCCAAAACAAAGTATTCAACACAAAAACTCCAAAAAATTCCACTTTAGACATCAGCAACACCTTACATTCACTTAGTCAGCCTTCATACATTCATGAATAGAAAATCGAACGACAGGATCTCCTAACTCATACACCACTTTATGTGACAACACAAAACTTGAGAATAACATAGTTTATATACCCAATGACCTTCCCTGAGGTCCACAACCAAAATTCTTAAACTAGTAATGCAAATCTCTTGATAGATTCAACTTTAGCCAGAGATACCCTATTCTTCACTCTATCTTCTGGTATAATCAAATACTGCAATGCAAACTAGATCAATGACTTCAATTACCATCAATGACAACACTAGAAGCCATATTCCAACAATCTCCCCCTTTGGCATTGATGGAAACACTTAGTGAAAAAGGACTAAGTGTTGGAACCTCCAAAACTTCAAAAAGCCATAGATGACAAAATTCAACAAAACTCAACAAAACTCCCCCTAAGTTTGATAAGGAATTTTTCACTTCTCTCTCTCCCCTTTTGACATCAATGAAAAAAAGATAATAAAAGATTGTATTTCTCCCCCTGTGAAGTGAAACCAGAAAATTATGCCAAAATTGAAGGAATACAGCTACTATTTGAAGATTATTTTGTACTTTTCCTTCATCTCTGGAAGAAACTGCTTCCATGCTTCCACTACAATCTTAGTTATTATGATCATGTTGTTGTTTCAAATTTTGGTTGATAATCTTGATGACGGATTCTGGAATGGTAAAGGCTTCTTCCAATACTTCCCCCTTCCTCAATATCTCAATAAATTGTTCTAGCTTGCATTTAGTTATGTCCTTCACTTTCTAGAAGCTGTCAACAATCATGTTCCTAGTGTTCTAAACATTTGTATGCTCTGCCTATGCAATTGGTGAATCCTTTTCCTAATCGCACCATCTTGATCCTGAGACATGTTAAAATTTTGTCCAATATTGTTCAGCTCTGTTTCAATTTGTTCTAGCTTCTCTTTGTACTTGTTGATTGCATGAGGCCATCGAAGACAATAGTTATAAATGTTGTTTGTTGTGCTTATGCATTTCCTTAGTTCATTCATGTGCCTTTTTAGCTTGGTAAGTGGTAATCTATATTGTTTAGATTCAGGTGTAGGATCACCTCTTCTTCTTCCTTGTTTTGATACTCAGAGGACTCCATGGTTTCCTTGATGCATTCAATCATCTCTTCTGGCAACTTATTCTACAAACTCTCCAATTTTATATGATTGTGCACAAGATGAGCACTTAGTACACTTAAGATCATGTCCTGCTCATATGAAGGTCTTATAGACCACATGCTCACAATTTTCTACATTCCATCTTCCTCGTGAATAAGCTACAATAGCTCTTCCTTGGCTAGATCACCTTCTTCTTCACTTCCTTCTATCATTTCCTTTTCTTGTTCTAGTTCAGTTATTTCCAGTTCTTTTCCAAGGGTGTCCTTAGATTCCTTATTAGATTCCTCATCTGGTATGTCCACAATCACTTTTTCTTTCCCTTTCCCTTTGACTCTTAGATTCTTGCATGTTGGTGGAGTATTGATCTCAAATTCTTTTGCTCTTCTCTTCTTTCTCTCCATCTTACCAGAGGAGGAACCAACTTCAAGTCCCCTTACTAAAATGGAAATTACCAGTTGATCCAAACTTCCTTAGCAAACCCTTAAATAAACTTTCATATACTTGATCATAGTTTTCCAAATTATTAGAGTATATGTAAATCTGCTTGCAAATTGGTTCACTCTCTTCCCATATTACATTGTTATTCAGGGGCAAGAAATTCATAAAATACATCACAAGGCATATAACAAATGTACCAAACCTAAAAGGGTAATCTATCTCCTTTGTCAATTGCATGTTCTCCATTAATTGATCTTTTAGTAATCTGCAAAGATTAAAATCCTAATCTTCCATTATCATCTTGTGTGAAATGTAAACAACAGCTGCCAAAGTTGCAACTTCTTTGTTTCTAAAAAATATTTTGTAGTATATTACATGTGCATTATACCTTGTCACTGAATCTTTAATTATGGATATTATCAGTGCCCTTTGATCTCTAGTTACTCCAACTAGGATTTTGACTTCTTTATTTTGGGTTGACTTCTTCCTCGGCACATCCCCAACTTTGTATAACTTGGTTACAACTACAATCACTTATTTCAAGATATGGTAGGGTTTATCTAGATTCAGAATATCATCATTCAATCTATTCAGAATAAACTCAACAACTTTTTCATTTCCAAAATAGGGGAATTCACTCCAAATATCCAAGCTTTTTTGCTTTGCTTGATTCAACCACTTCAATTCATTGTGCGACAGCATGTTTCTTTTGGATCTAATCTTCTTACTGCTATACTCATCTGTTTTTATCATTCCTTTGATTTGTTTCATTTTACCTTTCATACACATGTCTTGAAAATACCAAATAATTTCTTCAACCACACATCAAATTAAAATTTCTCAATACTACCAAAATACCTGATGGATTAGGGTTTCACTGCTGAATTCTCCTCACACATTTGAAATTCTAATGCAAAGTTCTCTCCTACTTCTTTTTCTTTGACACAAAGTGCCAAATGAGGGTTTCACGTTGCTTTTTATATTTCGCATACCTAACTTTTGTTGTAGTAAATTATTTTTCCCTAACACATCCAGATACCTTGTTTTCTTAGTCTATGAAAGACAACTCTTCTATGGATCTCCAACTTAGTATGAAATCCTTCCCAACTATTCCAGTAACATCTATAAATTATCAATGCAGCCACTACACTCATCCACATCATGGTGTCAATTATCAACAGGGGGTTTGAAAGATTTTCTTGACAACTCCCCCTAGGCCAAAGGCCCAAAACTAATTCTCGAAGGAATTACCAGAAGCAGGTTCTGGTGCAGGCTCATTTCCTGTAACAAAGGGACACTTCTTCACCCATGTATTCTTCATCTGATCTCTTACTTCATCCATAGTCACTTTCCCTTTTCCTTTATCATCTTTCTACATATTTCTATCTTTGTATACCGGACCTCTTCTATCCATATTCTTGTTTTTGTATAATCTTGCAATGTGACTATATTTGTTGCAATTGAAACACACAACATTTCCTTTTTTAGACCAGTTACTCTATTGATTTCTTCTCGATATACACTGACTAGCAATATCCCAAATATTCCATGGGTATAACATCTAACACTCCTATTAACATATTTTTTTGACACATTTCCACATTCAATTGACTTGTGACCAAACTTATTGCAATTGAAACACTAATTGTAAAATGATGAATCACTTAATTTCATTTTGCTTCTACATTGAGCAACCATATGACCAAATTCACCATTAATTCTACTACATTCACCAGATCTCTCTTTTAGGGGCTAGACAATATTTTCCTCATTCTGCTTTCTTTCTTCAATCTCCTTAGTCATCTTCATCACCATAGACTCCATCTCACATGGTTTAGGGTAGCATTGTCTCTAGCAATATTTTCACATTCTTCAATTATTTCCTTCAAGGTTTGATTCAAGTGAACATCATCCATGCTTTTGCTCTCTTTCTACTTAATCTGATCATAAATAACCTTTCTCTTTTCCCTAGACTTAATAATCTGATCCTTCAACTTCTGAATGAATTTCTCAACATCCTTAATATTTTCTCTCAAATCCTGGATTTCTGCTTTAGACTGATCAAGGTCATCAAGTGCCACCAAAAGTTGTTGCTAAAGAATACCAGAGTCCATTACATTCCAAGATCCACCTCAAGATGTAAAAATTATTTTGAGGAACTTAGCTCTGATACCAATTGTTGGCCTCAAGCAACACTGAGAGGGGGGTGAATCAGTGTTGTGCAATTTTTAACTTTATTAAGCTAATCTCTCAAGTGCCTAAAAATTCAATCAAAAGAAGGATGCATAAACATAGAACAATAATCCACAACACTATAACACAACGATTTTTATGTGGAAACCTGGTTAAGGGAAAAACCACAGTGAAGGTCAATCCACAATTTGATTACTCAAAATATAAGTGTTTACAAATCAAGAATGCACTTGCATTGAGGCACACTCATTTGTGAGCCTATTACTAAAAATCAGGGGCGTCACTACCTTACAAAATGTTTGGATTACAAAAAAGGTTGAACTAAGAAAGTAGCATCTGCAAATTCCTGGTATCAGATCTGGTGAAGCTCATAGATCATATTCTAGACCTTCTATATGATTCTACACTTTTCTCTACTTTGCCTTAATTCGCTTCACAAAAATCCTCTTTCAAAGACAAATGAAAATTCTTAATCGATTCTAATATTCGCATTACACACCAAATCCCATATCAACACCACACATACACACTGAAATGAATTAACTTGGACCATATATATCTACTACCAAGAATTCAATCGCTACATGTCGTACTTTCAATAAAATAAAATATCAATTGTTGGATCAAATCATGAATAACATTTAATGCACATCCACTAAAGTCATCCATAGCATAGTTAGGACCCAAACAAAATCTTTCAACACAAAATACTTCTAAAAATTTGCTTTAGACATCTACAACACCTTACATTCACTTAGTTGGCCTTCATACATTGATGAATGGAAAATTGAATGACCAGATCTCCTAACTTGTACACCACTTGATGCAACAACACAAAACTAGAGAATAACACATTTTATAACCCAACAACCTTCCCTGAGGTCCACAACGAAAGTTGTTAAACTGATAATGTAAATATCTTGAGAGATTCAACTTCAATCGGATACCTTATTCTTCACTCTATCTTTCAGTATAGTCAGATACTATAGTGCGGACTGGATCAATGACTTCAATTTCCATCAATGAAAACACTAGAAGCCATATGCCAACACTTCAAGAATTCTTTCACAAGAGCATTCAAGTTTCAAAAAAAATTAAAGTTGAAGTCTTGGAGTAGCATTAAAGTGTTTTTATAGGTCTTCAAGCTCACTTTCATTCAATATATATCATTTTCAAGGGTTGATCATGGTTGTTTATGGGGAATCATGATGGATTCTATGTTGGGGAGATGCAACTAGCCATCAATCCAAGCATAATGACTTGGTTCCTAAGTGATTCCATCCACCATTATCTCTCTGCATTTAGTCTAAGGAAGCTACAATAATTATTAGAGCTCATTTGGCTAATTAGAGATCTCTCGAAGTGAGTCATCCATTTTCATGATTCATTCATGCATCTCATTCTTGCACATTAGAATAGGGTTACATTGCATTTCATATTTCATAATATTAGACACACTTAAGGTTAGGGTTTACATTCCTATTTACATGCATATTTGATTGTTTTCATCAAGGTTTAATTACTAAACTAGGGGTTTGACCGAGGAAAACCCAAGCTTCATAAGTAAATCAAATCTATATTCTATTTTGAAGGTATTTTCACATATTCAGATCTAGAAATCAATTTGGGAGAAAAGAGCAAGTGTTGAAGTGTAGATTTGAACTTTGAATTCCTAAAAAATAAAAACAAGATTGATATACCAGAAGTGGTGTATGAGTCCCACTACAAGAATTTTTCAAGATTTTTATAGATTCAAACACCCATTTTCTAGAAACCTATTCCTGTACAAAAACATTAATCTGGAATTGATTCACCCAGATTGGTGTCTGAGTCCTAGTAGATTAAAATTTTAGGATTTTCAGCATTTCAAAGCTCATTCAAGTCTACTTTAAGTTTCCAAGTGCACACATTTCATCTTACAACTTGTTATTTTGTTTTGCATGCATTTATAGGTCATTTAGTAAAGGATTGCATCATAATAGGGTTAAGCATTACATTTGTATTTCCAAGTCATAACTTGGCAGTGAACCATTCATTAGTTTATAATTAGCCTCTAAGAAATCCCTATTGCAATATCTCTTTCCCCTTTCTCCTTTGCATTGAGATCTCTAGGGTTTTCTTTGAATGAGAGAGTGTGAAGATTGTTATTCTATCTCCCAAGCATAGAGAGCAACAATTTTACCCCATTTCATTTTAGTGAACTTGAAGTCTTGGAGCAGCATTAAAGTGTTTTTGTAGGTCTTCAAGCTCACTTTCATTCAATATCTAGCATTTTCAAGGGTTGAGCATGGTTGCCTATGGTGAATCATGATGGATTTTAGGTTAGCAACTAGCCATCAAGCCAAGCCTAATGACATATTTCCTAAGTGATTCCATCTTCCATTATCACTCTACATTCATCCTAAGGAAGGTACAATCATTATTAGCCTGGATCATTTGAGTGATTAGATATCTCTCAAAGTGAGTCATCTATTTTCATAATTCATTCATGCATCTCATTCTTGCACATTAGAATAGGGTTACATTGCATTTCAAATTTCCTAATCTTAGACACACTTAAGGTTAGGGTTTACATCCATATTTACATGCATATTTTATTGTTTTCATCAAGGCTTAATTACCAAACTAGGGGTTTGACCGAGGAAAACCCCCCATAAGAAAAATAAATATATATTCTATTTTGTAGGTCTTTTTGCAAATTCAGATCCAAAAATCAATTTGGGAGAAAAGAAGTATTGAAGTGTAGATCTAAACTTTTAATTCCCAAAAAATTGGAATGGACTGATATGCCAGAAGTGGTGTATGATTCACACTACAAGAATTTTTCAATATTTTTACATATTTAGATAACCTTTTTCCAAAAACTTGTTCATGTATAGAAACCCTAATCTAGGATTGATTGGCCTAGATTGGCGTATGAGTACCGGTAGGTTAAAATTTCAATATTTTCATCATTTCAAAGCTCATTCAAGTCTTCTTTAGGTTTCCATGTGCACACATTTCATGTTACAACTTGTTATTATGTTTTGCATACATTTATAGGTCATTTAGTGAAGGTTTTCATCATATCAGGGTTAAGTATTACATCTTGCATTACATTCTTCTTCCAAAGTCATAACTTGGTGGTGAACCCCTCATTAGTTTATAATCAGCACCTAGGACATCCCTATTGCAAGATCTCTTTCCCCTTTCTCCTTTTCATTGAGATCTCTAGGGTTTTCCTTGAATGAGAGAGTGTGAATATTGTTATTCTATCTCCCAAGCATAGAAAGCAACAGTTTCCCCCCTTTCATTTTGGTGAATCTGCATTTAGAACATCATAATTTAGATTTGGATTGCATCATCATCCTAGATCTTTCTTGCATTAATATTGCATTAGGGTTTGCATTAGTTAATTGGCATCCTAGGGTTTCTAATTTTGAATTAGTGAAAGTGTATATAGCTTGAATTTTTGCATCTCAAATAATTGAAATTCATATAAAATTTTCATTTGCACTTAGGTTACAAATCATACAACATAAAAATCATCAAAATAAATTGAAAATATATGTAATTTAAGAAAAAAAAACTCACTGGGACTCATACGCCCCTCTGAGTGAATCAGTCCCAATGTAGATTTTGCACTGCATTTTCCAAAATTTAAAACCTTATTTTTAGGCTTCTATTTGGTAAAATATTTTTGTTTCAATTTGCATAGCTTTTGTTACATTTAAATCATTAGAATTATCATAATTTACATTCATTGCAATTATGAATAGAATTAGTTTCTTGTAATTATCAATTTCAACATTACTTCATAATTCAATTAGATTAGACTACATTTGGCATTCACCTGAAAACCAAAACAAAACAACCTATAAACTAATCAACCACTTGGAGAAAGTATAGTTATTTGACTATGTCAAATCTCTTTTTCCAATTTAATGTAACCCTCAAGCCTTTTAGCAGTGATGACTTTGACATGTTAGATGAAGCCCTTGAGGAATTAATCTCATAAGGTTCATCCACTAAGGCTTATCATGATAAACCAAAACCAAGAGAAGTTAACATGATTCAACCTCAACTTATCCTTTACCTACCTTCACATAAACCTCAACCTAAAAACAAGCCTGGATTTACTCTTTACCTACCTAAGAATAATGTTTTGTAGTGATCAAGTAATAATACCATTGCTCATACATACAACACTTGAAACAATCTACAATCAAAACAATCAACTCTAACAACCTTACCTTTTCCTAATCCAATTTTTCCTGGTGCTCCTTGTTTAACTTCGCATAGTGGGAAGGAGTATGATCTTGTTGAACAACTTAAAAGTACTCTTGCAAAGATATCGCTATGGGACCTAATTCAAAATTCACCTAATTATCACACCATGCTTCAAACAACTTTATAACAAGTAGTGGTTCCCCCTAGTACAAATGCAAATGATGTGACACCTTTGATACAAGGAATGAATACGATTAATGTAGACATTACCTTTCATCAACATGAGCTACCTCCTTTGGAATTGAGAAAGAAAAATGATGTCTTTATGATAATAGCCATCTACAACAGATTGGGAATAAAAAGAACCCTTATTGACAATGGTTCCTCTCTTAATGTGTGTAGTGTCATACTTTGGATAAACTTGATGTGGATAAGTCAAAAATTCAACTCAATTCTTTGTTGATTCATGGATTTGAAAACATAGGAAAACAATAGCTAGGTGTGATTACTTTACCTATTACAGTTGGAAAGGTTATGTTACAGACCCCTATTTGTGTAATTCTTGGTAATCTTTCATATAATCTTCTTTTAGGGAAACCTTGGATTCATGAAATGCATGCAATTCCTTCAACCCTTCATCGTATAATGAAGTATTTCTACAACAATAAGGTATATAAAATTGAAATAGACCCCAGCCTCAAAGTTGTCTATAAGTTGAAAAATGAATGACAAGTCCTCTAAACAATTTAGTTCCAAAATCAAACATAAAACCTATTGAGGAAGTCAAACAAGAAACTGAAACAGTGTCAAAATTATTAGAAGATGATTGGGGTTCCTTGGAATTCACACCTTCATTTATGGGAGAATATACAATCACAAGAAAAGAATATGAAAAGAAAAAGAAACCAATGGTTATGTCAACACAAAAATTGAAAGAAAATTCACAAGCATGTAGCTCATCTACCCTTGAAGAAGACACAAGCTACACAACAAACTTTGATGAGATAGATTATCAACAACCACTAAACCTAAAAGAAATGGAAAGGCTTTATGGGATATTTTATGAACTTATGAAGTAATTGGGTTATAGTGGAAAAGGATGTGGAAAGAAAGAACAAAGCATTCATATTCCTGTGGAACCTAACATGCAAGAAACAAAAAGTGGTTTGGGATACTATCCTTCTAAGATAACGACAACAAACAAAAGAACTTCATTAAATATCAACACCATTATGTGTAAACCTAAAATAAATCTCACCTTGAAGCATCTTAAATTTCTTGATATGAATTCTAAACCATCATGGGAATACTTTAAAGATGATGAAGCCTTGAAACAAATGCTAGGAGTTTATGATAAACCATCTACTCCTCAAAAGAAACATGTTACATGTGCTATGATTAGCACCAAAAAAAAAGATGTAGAAAAGGAAAGTACTGAGATGGACATGAGTATAGAAGAATACAACCCAAAATTTCCAAAACTAAGTGCACTTCGTTTGGGAGATACAATTGACATACCAATGGATATCAATGGTAAGGAAAAATTAATTAAGAAAGTGCCTTGATGATGAAGAACAAGAAGAAAAAATATTTACTCTGTGACTTTCCTAAACTTTTTTCTTGGAATTTTTTGGATATGCCAGGAATTGATGCTAAGATAGTGACAGACAACATAGTCCTTGCTGAAAATGCTAAACCGGTTAGACAAAAGATACGAAAGATGAACCCTAAGATAGCCTTGTTAGATAAGGGAGAAATTGAAAAACTCTTTGAGGCTAGTTTCATAAGACCTATAGATTATTCTCCTTGGATCTTGAACATTGTCATAGTTGCAAAACCTCATAATTGTATTAGGATGTGTACAGATTTTTGTGAATTGAATAAAGCATCTTTAAAAGATGACTTTCCCCATCCTAATATCGACATGATAGTAGATTCAACTTGTTGGTGATTTTTTAAGAACCAAACTTATTCTAAACACATACCTATGAACTTTAAGGGTAAGGATTGGCCAACACATAAGTAAGGGTTTTTAGGCCATTACTTCTTCACTTCAAGCTCTTTGAAACCCAGGACGGTAATCCTAAACACTCATATGTTTACAAATATTGGTGTGTCTAAGTATCAAAAATAGAATAAAAAGATGATTCTCCTTAAATGTTTAATATAAAAAATACCATAAAGATTTGGATGACCTTCATGGAAGTGCCTAACTTAAACAAGAGAAAATATATTTCATTAAGTTTCACACACATGTACAAAATATTGACAAGTAAGTTGATTTTAATTTTGTGATCAGCTGTTGAATTGGTCACCACAATTGAAGTATGATGACTTTTCTAAACCAGTGCCATATTCTTGGAATAGATTCAAACCAAATTCCCACATGATTAGATAACAATTTTATATTTGACAATATTCGAAGCCTTGAAAATATTGCATTACAATATTCCCACTTATCATCTCCACAATTCACATCTTACTAGCATCCTTATACATGACTTATTTCAAACCAACTATTATATTCAAGCATTTGCATACATTCATTGAATTAATGAGCAAGAATAGAGCATTACATCTATTGGAAACCAACAAAGACAAATAAGATAACCATTGATTATATTAGTCATAGTCTGTATAACCTGTACATAGGAGAGTAACATGTAGAAACTTTATACTATTCTACTATACGCATTATCATTGTCATTATCAAAGAACCATATACATATTGATTGAATTTATCCCTAAAACATATTACAAAATATTTCAGTATTCATTTTTGCCTCTATGTATAACCCCTTAAAAGAAAACTACCCACTGACCTCTTCTATAATCAGCCTTGAAATCCTTTTTATAAGACAAGGGAGCAACAACAATCAGGTTAAATTACACCTACATTTCACTTCCATTTCAAAATGAATTTCACCAGAATGTGAAAAATATTCCCCAATCAGTTACAATCAATCATTTATAGGATAGAGGTAGGTGAAAAGAAAAACTCCAAAAAACCATTAGTCAAAGAAGGCCCGCCAATCTTCAATAGGCTTCACCATCATAGCATCAAAAACATGCAAATTCACACCAAACCGGGAAATGTCACCATCAACACCAAAGGTGCACAAATAAATAGAGACCCACATCACAACATATTAGCCAAAAAAAAAAAGTTAGAACAAAGGACCAAAAATCAAGCACCAACTTAGAAAGGGAATGGGATGCTACTTTTCCTTGTTAGCAAAAAAGTAAGTATGCCTACTTGGTGTCCTTATCGAAAGTGGAGTAGCCATCACCACCTCATCCTAATAACCAATCAAATAAGTCATGGCCATGTGATACTGGTGATAACCTAAATCAGTTTTAGCTCCACTATCAAAAGAATCATCTCAAAGTTCATTGGGAGAATGATGGTGTGCCCTATAAGCCCAGTGATACTTATTCTTTCTCGCAGCTTCCCTCTTAGGCCTATCAATTTTCTTCTCCTTACCCTTGATCAATTCCTCCAAGATAATTTGGCTTCTCAGATGATAAGCACACTTGAGAACACCCCATGTAGACTTCTCAATAGCTCTTGTTTTCTTCTTTGGACTCACAGGTACTTTAGCCATATCTTGCTCACTTTGGGGAGAATCACCCTAAGACTCCAGAGGGTTGAGTCTCGTGGACCTTCAGACTGGGTTGACAGACACACTTACCTTACCCATTTCTTGACTGAACAAATTATCAAATTTCCTTAGTACAAAGACACCACCCAATTTAGAAATAACAAGCTCGAATTCTATAATTACTTAAGCACACTTCACACACTTACTCCCAGAATCTTCATTAAATAGAGAAACTAGAGAGTGTCTGCATTAATTTTCCAAGAGATGTTGTGTGAGAGTGCTGGCAATCAATTACTTTGATTTTGAAACTTAGTCGTCGATCATACTTTGAGATAAATCAACGGATAATCAATCAAGATGATTAATTATGACAAAATTAAACGCATGCACTTGATGCTTCTCCATAATCAGAGAACTCAAATGAGATAAACATTCACTTAGGTTGCACATTAATCACACGCTTAGCATTTAACCAAACCTGTCATGTCACATTTACCTGCTCACCTGTGGGAATTAATTTACTTGCAATTCATCACAATAAGATAGCGGGGAGCGATCATGATTTAACTTCAGAATATCAGCCTGTACTTTACCTTACTTCAATTTCACCTTCCCATGTGTCCCAGCACCTGACAGATTTGATGGCCATAAAAATATTTCCCAAATTTCATATGCGTGCCCAAGAATTGGTTCTAATTCAGTGTCGTTTTTATCTTAGAACAGTCTCGGCCAATATTTTAGTAGCACCTTATCTCCACTAGAATCCATCTGAGCCTTTGAAATATTCCACGTGGCATTCGCTCGCTTGCCCGCTGAAAAACATGAGACACAAGTGGGCCCTTCACAGCATGGTGAGGAGTGGTCAGGATTGACCCACGTCACCTGCCATCGACCGTCAATCTATATTCTCAAGAAACACACACACCGTCCCC
>VDFB02359390.1:0-48284 GCA_007258455.2 Sequoia sempervirens
TATATATATATATTGATTTTTTGTTTATATATTTGTATGAATTCTAAAAGTAAAAAATAATGAATAAAATTTTGATTTCTCTTGGTTGGCTCTACATTTTTTGGTTTTTGGTATTTGGATGTTTTTTGGTTGTTTAGCCTTCTACTTTGTAATTTGCTATGTTATTTGATCATTCTGACTTGGGGAGCCTTTGATATGTAATTATGTAACCATATTTTTGAAAGCAATCAATAAAATTTCTTTTACAATGGCTCAACCACTTTTACCAAAACAAAAAGAATATAATTTTGATTTAGTTTAATATTTCATATTAAGATATTTTATTATTACAATATTTTGGAGTTAATTTGATAAGAAGGAATGAGTTAAAAAGTAAAAATCAATTAATACAATTTTGATTTAGTTGAGTGTTTTGTAATTAGATGTCTTATCATTATAATGTTCTAGTGTTAATTTGATATGAAAGAATGAACCGTTTTCTAAATCTTCACCTTGTAGAGAGTTTTATGAATTTTTAAAGATATAATAATTAATATATTTTTGTGTAAATATTTTGAAGGACTTAGATGAGACTTTTCAATGTTATATAATCTATGTTTTCTAAATCTTAATGGATGTTAAACTTATATTAGTATTGAAAGGGTATTGGGACTCTAAGTAATCTGTATGATCAAACACATTACTACAAAATCAATGGTTGTGATGATGTGTAATTTCAAGTCTTATTGTTTAGAACTTTTTTTAATACTTAATAATCTAAAAACAATAAATTTGAGTGATGGTGCATGCATTCGCCATGTACCCAAAGGTGCATCATGAATACTAGATAGACATTGTTAGGCTCATGTTTCTTTCAAATTCATGCCATTTCTTTTTTATCAAGTTTAAAATGTATAGCCTTGTAAAAGCCAATTTGAAGAATTTATGGTATATCCATCACAAGGAATAAAAACATAACTCAAACAAAATAGAAACACTACAAATGCCCACAAATAGAAATTGGATTAGTATGGAAGGCCTTGGAAATGAAAAACACCTTGTCCTTGGAGCTTAAAATTTCTCATAGAGAGGTCCAATCCACTAACATCTTTAAGGATAAAAATATGCAAGTAAAAGTGGTTGATTTTGGAATATCAAGGCTGGTATAATCTCTAGAGTCCACACACATTTCCATAATTCCATAGAGAATTTGTAGTTAAGCTTACTTGGCTTATTATTAGATGTATCATCTCATAAATAAACTAAATGAGCACTAATATAGTATAAAATCAAGATAGTTAGAATAAGAGGGATCCAAACTATGCTTTGAATAATGTAAGAAAAACTCTATATTCAATTTTTGGTTTATGTCCAATGCCTATACATTATACCTTATGTTTCTAGCACGATTTAAAAAAAATGGATTAGATTACAAATTTGAATATATAAATAATAATAAATGAGAAAAGGAAACTTTATATTAAGATGTTGAGAAGAAAATTCATGACCTAGAAATACTAAACAAATTTCTTAACAAAGTCCATAGAAAATATCAAAAGGTTAAATGTCAATTCAAGCTCCTTGAATTTGAGTAAGGAGATTTTTCTTCTTTGTAAACACCATAGGACAAGAATATTCTAAGCCTTTGTTATTGAATCCATGTGCTTATGTTCTAGTCACTCTTGAGATTGATGTTCTCCCCATCAAGAGACATGAACACCATTGAATACATTGATTGCTATACGATTTTCATTAGAATCATTTGAGTCTATCACTTTTGTGCCATCAAACTTAACTGCCACCATCTTATTACTTTTTCTATCAATGAAGGAATTTTACAACCACAACACTTTCCATAGCTCTAAGTAGGTTTTTTCATGTTAGAAGTTAGGAAAAATGTAAGGCCCTCTCCTCTAGGACATCTATCCAATTGAATATTAAAAACAAAGGTGACATTGAATGATGCAACACTACTCCCACTTCACAATTTATATGGTGATTTTTTTATAAAACAAGGTAAACTACTACAAGTGAAATCTTGTTAATAGAGTATAAAAATATAAATTATTATTATCTCATCATTTGATTAACTATAAAATTTATCTTTGAGTGTTATAATTGTGAAAAATAGCAATTGTTGGAGAAGTGGGAGTTCCTTGTTTGAAGTTGAATTTAGTGGATGGTGGTTCTAGTGGTGTGGATTCTAATGGTGGTTCAGTTGTTTGTATGATGGGAAGAGCTGTGGATGTCAATGGTTTTGTTGTCAGTGCAATGGGAAGTGTTGCGGTTGTTGGTGGTTTAATTGTTAGTGTGGTGTCCTCAATTGGTTTGGTTGTTGGTAAGGTGTTGGAAATTCCTTTTCCTACTTTTAAGGACCTTGGAGTGGGCCAGGTGTCTTTTCATGTGTCGGGGAAGGACGATTCCCCAAAGATTCCTTCTTTGGAGTCTGGTTTCTCTGACCTGACTCTTAAGTCTGTTGGTGTGGGGGTTTGTGTTGTTGGCTAGAATTGTATTGTAGGGCAGGTATCTCTTTTGTCTAATCGTTGGTCAAATTTATTTGGCTCCAAGGCTAAAGGAAAAAGTGTCTCTTCTTCTGACCCAGTGGTTTCCTCGGTAATTTTTGATGAAATTACTCTCTCTATCCCAGACTCTATTGTGTAGAAAATCATCTACTTGATGGAGTTCTCCTTGGTTGGTAAATTTATGGGTCCTAGACCTAAAATTGAGGTGGTGTGTACCTAGGTGAGAAATAAATGATTTCCTAAAGGTCAAGTGGAAGTAGCAGCCATGACTAGATGTTTCTTCTCATTCTCTTTTTCTTGTGAAGAGGATTTGAGAATGGCTTTTTTCTAAAGGACTGTGGATAATTGGGTGCTCCACCTTAGCCTTATGTCCTTAGGAACCAAGTATGGACCTTTCTCAATGCTTTTTAAACTTTTCTCCTATTTGAGTTAAGATTCCAAGTTTACCTTTGGAATACTAGGATGAGGAAGTGTTCAAAGGAATTTCTATTTCTTTTGGGCATCTTGTTTCTATTGATGATATGACAATTTCTAGAAGGAGGTTGGTGTTCACAAGATTATGTGTTTTGGTGGATCATAAGGTAAATCTTTTTAAGTTTATCCTCTTGAAATCTAAGCTGGGTATTTGGAAGTAGTCAATTGTTTTTAATCTTTCCCCTTCACTTGTTTGAACTATAAAAAAGTGGGGCATGTGTGAAGCATTTCCCTTCTAAGGCTCACCAACATCCCCCAACATTTTAGAAGGGGAGAGGGGTGAAGGAGAAGGATCCTTTGTTGGGGCCTCCCTCTATCAAAGAATCTTTGGCTCCAAAGGTTGAAGAGTTAAGGGTGAATGATCCCCATATGGTTTTGAAGGTCTCTGGTGTGGAGGATAAGGTTTTGCATTTGGATTATCCTTCTAGAATTCTCTCTTCGACTCCTATTTTGAAGGATTTAAGGAGGTTGTTCCCTTGGGAGATGTTCATGTTGAGCAATCTCAGTCTCTTCTTGAGACTGTTCCTCTCCAGGATGAGGTTTGTAGTGTAGGCTTACCTTCATTGCCTTCTTCTCCTTTTTGTTGTAATGGTGCTTCTAAGTTGGTTGTTGTTGGAGGGTTTGCACTCTCATTGGCCTCTCCTTGGAGTTTGGCCTTGGGTGTTGGTGACCTCCATCCTCAGAAGTCTTTAGTTCCTGTTGAGTTACCACTGCTTAAGGATGATGATTCATTCACAATCATTCGAGGAAGGAAGAAGAATAAACTCTTCCCTTCCCTCAAGTTAGAAAGGTGCGGTTATAAGAAGGTAGGAAGCTGATTGTAGCTCAAATCATAGAGGGTAGGGTAGACCTTCTTCTCAAAAGAATAGAGAAAGGGAATGTAAGAAAGACATAGTTGAAGGGGTTCATAAGGCCCTTTTTGATATGTTCTCTAATAGCACATCCCTCACTTGTAAATTAAGATTATCTTATGGAATATCAAGGGGTTAAATCATGTTCACAAGCATGACCTCCTCAAAAACATTATTCATGATCACAAACAAGATATCTTGCTTATTCAAGAGACAAAAAATATAGTGGATAAAATTGAGAGGTTTAAAAGTTGTTTATTCAAAGATTGTGGCTTCCATGGTTTTAGTTCGGATGGTGCTTTGGGAGGTATCATAAATTTCTAGATCTCTAGGAATGTTAGGGGTTGTTCATTGGGAGTGGAAGAAAATCATATTGAAATGTAGTTTCATCATCTTAAGGATGACTCCTCTGGAATTATATCCAATGCTTATGCTCCCAATTAGAAAAAATCTAGAAGTAAGCTTTGGGACCAGCTTGGGGCCTTGAGATCTTCATTCTTGAACTCTTTGTGGTTGGTCATGAGGGATTTCAACACTTTGTTGAATGATAAAAAGAAATTGGGTGGCTCAAAAATTCTTGTTGATAGCTGAATGGACCTTCAGTCATTCATTAATGATAATGCTCTTGTGGATTTAGCTCTTCAAGGGTCTTCTTTCACTTGGTCAAATAGGAGAACGAGTGATGATCTCATTCAGGTCAAACTGGATAGAGCCCTTATTTATGTTGACTGGTTCTTGAACTACACTTGTTCTGTCTTCTTTAACCATATTTGATTTGATCATTTTCCCATATCTCTCTCTGTGGAAAGAAATGGTAAGAGGAAGCTTTTTCCTTTCATATTTGAAGCAATGTGGCTAAGAAATTATAATATTAAAGAGTGCATTAATGAATGGTGGCAAGTGCAAATTGAGGGTAGTCTAATGTTTAGAATAGCCAAGAAATGATCATACATTAAACAAATGGTTAGGAGATGGAATAAGGAGTTTTTTGGATAAATATTTAATGACAAAAGAGTGGTGATTCAATGCCTTGATGAGGTTGAACATGATATTCAATCCAATGGCATGATTGATTCACCCCAACTTAAGGAAGATTCCCTTCGTTCTTGCCTCCATGATATCATTTCCAAGGAGGAAGACTATTCAAAACAATGATCTCAAGTAGTTTGGCTCAAATCTAGGGATCACAATTCCAAATTCTTTCAACACTCTACTTTGAAACATATGTCCACCAACATGTTAAGTTTGATCCTTTTTGATGGTTTGCTATTGGTTGATGATGGGTTAATTCGTAATGTTGCCTTAGATTTCTTCACTAATCTATTGAAAGATGACCTTTGTTTGGATCAATATTCGAAGAATAATTACCTCAAGGTTATTCCAAGCATCATATTAGAGGAGCTCAATAAGAAACTTATTGATATTCCCTTTGTTGAGGAAATCAAAGTGGTCATTTTCTCTTTGAGGGGAACAAAGCCCCTGGCCTTGATGGATTTCCCTTTCTTTTCTTCCATCCCTTTTGGGATATTGTTGCTTTTGATGTGATTAATGCCACAAAATAATTCTTTGGTTTTAGAAAACTTCTCAAAGAACTTAACTCCACCTTTCTCGCTCTCATTCCCAAGGTTCCTGGAGCAACTCCTTTGATTGGATGAGAGGTCTATAGACTATGTATAGATTCCCTGGATTTTAGTGTATATTTTTATAATTTATATTAATGGCATTCATATAACTTTAACTCTATTGGCATGTAGCGAATTTATACCACTTTTGGTGCAAAAATTCTTTATAGAAATATAAAGAAAAATATAAGATGAAATTCATGGTAAATGACCAAGAGTACATATGAACACATAAAGATGAAATGATTGAAGCTCATGATTTTTTGCTTATAAATTTATTTACATTATTAATTTTAAATAGAGACCATCATTTCAACACTGTGGAGGAAAATTTAGACAAAAAAGTAAATACTAGTTTACAATTCCAAATGACACAAAAGTGAAATTGTATGCACCTTTTGCAAGCAAGCAATTTGATACTACTTTCATACTAAAAAATTAGACTAGTTTGTGCATAAAAAATACTTATAACCTCTTCTACAAGATATTATGTTCATAAAACAACTAGCAAGTGAAAATTAATAAAATGTGAAACTAGCAAAAAAACATTTTGAATATAAATGACAAAAGCTTACTTTTTCTCCACTCATGTTTTGCTCCTTAGACAAATCAGTAACATCAGGAATTGCTTCATTCAAACTTCTTGCAATAAATTAAGGATCATATTCACAAAATTATAAAGAAACATAGGTTGATGGGTGCTTTTATAAATCAATTAGATTTTTTGGCCAAGTGCTTTACTTGCTAAATTTATCTAGGTAAGAGGCAATTTTCTATTATTCAACTATAAAACACATGCATTTACAACTCCAATTAAACTATGCACACTCTTATATTCACTCCCTTTTAATGAATGTTTATAATGATCAAAGACTAATGACAATTCCTAATGTAAAATTAGAGAATAAATCATTATAAATACAAATCTTTGCTCTTCAATTTAAGAAAAAGCTATTATGGTGCTATAAGTATTGAGTTGGGCAATTTCTTAGGAAAATAAGCATAACATACAAGATGAAAGTGTGAAGTGAAAAATAAATAGACATTGCCAACATTAACCAATTTTATCCATGGTGGCATGGTGAGCAACTATTATCTTCAATTACAGCATTAAGTGAAGGTTATATATCTTGATGGCTATTGGTATAGAGAAATACAAAGTTATTGCTTTTAATTTTCCATATAGAAAAATGCAAAGGATTCTCTCCTTGTTGAAAATAGTGAAACTTTAAAACAAACAACATTGAAAGAAGATCATATATGGAGATGGTGTCACGGGCTGAGCGTGGTCATGGGTTGGGGTGTTTTTATTACGTTGAATCTTCTTTTGCCCTATCTCTTTGTGTTTTATTGCTTCCTTCACGGTGTGTGGGATTTTATTTTCTTTTTCCTACTTTGGTAGTGCTTTCTTGTGTCGTGGCGTTTGTGGTACATTATGGATCGTGCAGATCCTTCTTATTCTATGCATGTAAAGTGCATGGATAACTTGTATAAGGATTCGTTTGGCAAAGTTCCACTTTGGAGAATGGGTTTTCATGAATCAAGAAAGTGAATGGATGTCTCGAGAGATGTAGTGTACGTCTGGTTTTGGTGATTAAACCAAAATCTATTGCTAAAGATGTTTGCTTACTTGTGTAATCATGCATAGATTTGCAAGTTCATGGGGATCCGTCTCTCACTGCCAATTTTGGAATCTTGGGCCTGAAAGGTTTGGGATCTCAAGGGGGATATAGAGATAAAGTCAGCTGCCAACAATTTTTTTTTTTGTGTTCACATGCATGCCAAATCACATTAGGGATTTTGAAGGTGGACCATATTTTTTCAATTAGGTTGGTCTATTCATGAAACCCTGGCATATGGGTTTCAATTTGGTTGAGTAGCTTCCTACGTGGGTTCCTATCTGGGTTTGGCTTCCACGCCTCCCACATCCTGCACATGATCACTTTGCTTCTTGGTAAGCTAGTGGGCTCGGCTCAAAAAACCTTGGACCAAAAGGTAATCTCTTATGCTTGTGTTTGTGTTGAAATGGATTTATATAACCCTCTACCACACTCTCTAGAGTAATACCTTGGATTCGAATCATGGGTTCGACAGTTAGACTATGAAACACTTTCGTTCAAATATTGTTTTTGCCATGAGTATGGGCACTTGCAAAGGAAGTGTCCTCGCTTCAATTAGGCAACATGGGTGGCTAGCTCGCTTCCCAACTTAGATTCTAAGAATGATAAAGGGAAGGATCCTATAGCTACTGATGTGGCGGATAAAGAAGGTTTCATCTCGGTCAGGCCCCACAACAAAGGGAGAGGTCTGAAGAGAACTCTAAAGGACATGAAATATGATGGGGTTTTCAATCGGTTTGATGTTTTGGAGGACTTAGTCTAGGAGGAGGGGTGTCCTGTTGAGCTTCCTTCTGGTGGAGGGTCCTTGGGAGTTGATTTGTCTGGGGACAAAGTGAATGATTTTCAAAACTTGCCTTTGGGAGAAGTACAGGCCGATTTGATGGTCATAGATGCAACATCTCAGATTCTGGTTGGTCTAAATCAAAGTGCGCTAGTGGTCTTGAATGGGGTTGATGCCTTGAAGGATCATGTTTCTTCTCAACATAAGGATGCTTTGAAAACTAGAAAGAGTAGTGGGACTATGCATTTCTTGGGTTTGCAACAAAAGTCCCTAAAAAAGGGGCCTCCAGAGAAACCTTCCAAGGTGGGTCACAATAAGAATCTAGAGAACGTTAAGTTGCTTGGTAAGAATTTGGTCGATTTGGGGTTAGTTAAAACCATTGATTCCCTCTTCTTTTAATCTCAAAAATGATTATTATTTCATGGAATGTGAGGGGTATGAATAGTATCCCTTGAAAAAAGGCT
This sequence comes from Sequoia sempervirens, assembly GCA_007258455.2. Classification (NCBI taxonomy): domain Eukaryota; kingdom Viridiplantae; phylum Streptophyta; class Pinopsida; order Cupressales; family Cupressaceae; genus Sequoia; species Sequoia sempervirens. The sequence goes on from VDFB02359390.1 coordinate 8,313, forward strand.
ATTCGGGAGATGATTGGTACTCATGGTTCTGATATGGTGTTCCTTCAGGAAACTAAGTTGTCTATGGATGGTATGTTGAATAGAGCTCCTAAAATTTGGTCTCGTGGCTTTTGTTAGTGTGTTGGGGCTCATGGTAAATCTAGGGGGGTGGCTTGTTTCTGGGACCCAAGGAAAATTGCTCCTCTTTGGTGGTGTTTAAGTCTCTTGACTATGTTTGTGGCTGCTTCTAGTCTGGAGTCGGGTGAAACCTGTCTCCACCAATGTTTATGCTCCTACTAATCTTCTTGGTAAAGCTCAATTGTGGGCTCATGTTAGATATACTAGATCTTTGGCTCCCTTGTTCCCATGGATTATGGTGAGGGACTTTAATGTTGTTTCTGGTCTTGAGGAGAAACATGGTGGGAATGTCAAGTTTGACCAATCAGTTGGCCTCCTCAGGCATAATATTATTTTTTTGAATTTAGTGGATGTGAAGCCAAGCAATGATATTTTCACATGGAATAACAAGAGATGTGGGGAGAATGCTATATTTGAGAGGTTGGATTGATTCTTGGTTTCCTACTTTTGGGTGGGGGATATGTGGTCTACTAGCTCAAAGATTTTGGACTAGAAAGTGTTGGACCACTAGTCAATTAAGATTTTTTCTTTGGCATTCTGAGTCTCTAAGAACCCGTCTTTCAAGTTTCAACTCATGTGGCTACATGATTTTTCTCTTCATGACCTTATGGCTGATTGTCAGTGTCATGGGAAGCCTGCTCATGGTAGGGCTATGTATTCCTTTTCCAAAATATTACAACATGTGAAGTATAAGCTCATGAAGTGGAACAAATAGTGCTTTGGCAACCTTCTACTCAATAAAATGTTAGCTCAAGCTAGTTTAGCTAGCATCACTCATTGGATCTGGGACTATGGCCTTACTGATGATTTGATTAGGGAAGAGTCAATAGCTATTAAGAAGCTAGAGGAGTGGAAGTTGTAGGAGATATTCTAGAAGCAAAAGTCTCGAGTTGTCTGGCTTAGAAAGTGGATCAAAACATGAATTTTTTTCATAATTCTGTCAAAGCTAGAAGGATGGGAAATATTATTCCCTCTTTGGTGTCATTAGAGGGATTGTAGTTATCTTCTATGGCTGAGATTTCTAGGGAGGCTACTCGGTTCTTCTCAGCTTTTTTCACTGAGGATTCTCTCCCTGTTAGTAGTGAGGAGAATGTTGTTTTGGATTGCATTTTCCTTCTTTAGCTTCTAATGAGATGAATGTGGCCCTTATGCATCCTATTTTATTGCCTGAGCTAGAAGAGGTTGTGTTTCAAATGAAAAAAAGGTAAGGATTCAAGCCCAGATGGATTTCCTATTGAATTCTTCTAGGAGTTTTGGGAAATTATCAAATTAGACCTCCTTGAGGTGGCTCATGAGTCACAACATAATAAGCAGATGCTACATGCTATGAACTCTAATTTTTTGGCTCTTATTCCTAAAATGGAGGAAACTAATTGTTTGGATCAATTTAGACTTATTGCTCTTTGCAATGTGGTTTACAAAATTATCACTAAATTGATTGTTGAAAGACTTAAGCCTTGGATCAAATCTTTGATCTTTGTAGAACATGATGGTTTCATTGCTAGCAAGCAAATTATTGATGGGATTGTGATTGCTATTGAGGCTATTCACTCTATGGAGAATTTGAAGGAGAAATCCTTGTTCATCAAACATGACATGGAAAAGGATTATGATAGGGTCAAACGGGCATTCTTATAAAAAGATTCTTCGAGCTTTTGGTTTTTATAGGGAGTGGATTGATTGGGTTATGAGTTGTGTAACTCCCTCTTCCTTTTTTGTTCTAATTAATGGTGAGCCTTTGAAGTTGTTTGGAGCTTCTAGGGGCCTTTATCAAGGGGATCCTCTTTATCCTTACCTTTTCATCATTGTGGTTGAGGGATTGGACAGATTTGTCAAGTCTTGCGTTAGTTAAGGTTTGATTCAGGGTTGGAGTTGGGGGGGTAGGGTGCATCCTTATTCTCACTTGTAGTTTGTGGATGATACTTCTTTGATGGGTATCCATAATTTAGGAGGCTATGAACTTAAGGAATACTTTAGACATTTATTTGGGTGCTTTTGGGAAAAATACCAACAAGGATAAGTCCTCAATCTTCTTCTTTAACACTTCTCATCTTATTCATAACAAGATTTCTCAAATTCTTCGATTTCAAATTGGTTCACTCCCTTTTTCTTATCTTGGGATTCCCATCTCAGTGGGCTATCAGCTTAGAGATCTCCGACAGGATGTGTCAGATAAGTTCCGTAGAAGGGTAAGTCATTAGACTTGCCAATAGCTCTCGTCGGCTAGACACATTTCTCTTTTGAAATCTATGGTGCAGACTCTTCCTATTTACAAATGTTTTGTGCAGGTTGCCCCATGGTGCTTTGTTAAGGAGTTTGATTGCATTGCCTATCAATTTTTGTGGGTTGGTAATTTATATTCTTCAAAATGGAGCCTTATGAAGTGGGATTCTGCATGCAAGCCAAAACAGGAGGGTGGTCTTGGGCTCAAGGCCACATGTTTGATTGACCAGGTCTTATTTGCTAAGTTATATTGGCATTGGTGTACTATCCAAGATCAAAATTGGGCTAGGATTCTTACTATTAAGTATCTTCAGGGGGTGAGTGTTGTGGATGTGCCTTGGTGTAGCCTTTCGAGAAGGGGGTCCATGATTTGGGATACTCTCAAAAGGGGAGAAAATCTCATTAAGTAGGGTCCCTTTTGGATTTGTAATAGTGGCTTTGATGCCCTCTTTTGGCATGATTCATGGGATAGTCATCCCCCTATCTTGACTATGTATCCTCATCTTCTACCCCTTTGTAATAGTTTTCTTGATGTTGGTTGGAGCAGGGTGAAATATTTCAAGTTGGTGTAGGATCTGGGTCAAGTGGAGGTGGTGCGTTGGAAGGTTCTATATGACTAGCCACAGGGGGGAACTGAGGAGGCTCATCTGGAGCTTGCTAGGATTCTGGCTAACAAAATGTGCAATTCCCTTTTTGGGAGAGATACTCTGGCCTGGGGTCTTGCTCCAAAGGGTAAATTTTCAGTGGCCTCAGGTTACTTGGAGTTGGATAGATAGGTGTTTGGGAGGATGGAGGTGCTTTGGTGGAAGCAGGTTTGGAACGAATTTTCTTGGCCTAAATGCAATTTTTTCTTATGATTGGTTGTTCAGAATGTATGTCTTACTTGGGAAAATTTATGGAAGAGAGGTTTTATAGCCCTTCTATTTGTGTTTTTGTAATAACAGTGAGGAATATTTCTCTCACCTCTTTTTCTTATGCCCTTTTGTTTGGGAGATTTGGAACTTCTGGTGGAGGCTTGGAATCATGCTTATGTTCATGCTACTTCTTTGGTTGAGTTTTGGGATATCATGGGTAGACCTCCTACTTAGACCTCTTTTCTTAAGTTTGCTTGGATCATTGGTCCTTCCTTAATTATCTGGAAACTATGGTTGGAAAGGAATAGGAGGATATTTCAGGGTGTGTAAATGGTGGGGTTATAGCTATGGCATAAGATCCTCGGTAGGGCTCAAGAAACTATCTCTATGAAATGTGACCTATCTGATACTGTGGATCCTCGTGATGTGGCTATTATAAGGAACTTGAATATGGTGGTTGGTGTCCCTAGCTACTTGGTGGTAGAGGAACTCGATATAACAAGCATAAAATTTAGCGGGAGGGTAAGTGGACCCTCCTCCTCAGGGTGTTCTAAAGGTGAATATTGATGGTTCCTCTCGAGGGAATCCTGGGCATGCTGGATTAGTGGGATTGGTAGAAATAGTGCTGGTGCTAGTGTATTTCTTTTTTCTATTTATAAAGGGAAACATACTAATAATCTTATGGAGGCCCTTGCTATTCTTTATGTAGTGGAACGGGGTTACTCCCTTGGTGGGAGGAAGATTATTTGTGAATCTGATTCATAGAAAGTTGTTGATATGTTGAATGATCAAAGGTTGGAGGGAGCTAGTTGGCAACTAGATTTATTGGTTAAACACATTTTAAGGATGTTCAATTCTTTGGAGTATATCTCCTTTTGTCATATTCCTAGGGAGCGGAACAAAGTGGTTGATTGTTTGGCCAAGTGGGCTTCAAAGCGTGAGGATAGGTGGGATGTGGGAGACTGGAGCCTTTTGCCTCCAGAGTATGTGATGACTTTGGAAAAGGTTATTTTGGAGGACAATAATATGTAATTGTTCCCTTTTGGGGTTCCTTTGGGGAATCCTTGCTATTTTTTGGCCATTTTTGTATTGTTTCTTGATTTTCTAATAAAGTTTTTACCCCTCTTTTATAAAATACCATTGAAGATCATATATGTTATTGATTGCAATATCCTAAAAGACTTCAAAGGAATCCATGGTTGAAAAAACCTTGAAGAGCTAAGGATAGTGAAGTGTGAAGAGTTAGTCATGATTCCAAGTCTCTCATAGTTAACTTATTTAAGAGATTTTGAATTATAAATAAGTGAAAAACTAGAGAAGAAATAAGTTTTAGAACCATTGAGGTCACTAGAGATATTGGAAGTACACACTTGCTATAATGTGTCGTGTATAGTCAGGTTAGAGGTATAAGCTATGTACAAGTTACACACTATTACATCTCACTTATTGAAATGCTAAGTACCAATGGTAAATTTTAGAGATGAAGAACTAAAAAATCTCTTGGATCATTCTCATAATAAATTGATCGCAAAATTATTTTATTAAAGATGACAGTAAAATCTAAAAATTCAAGAATGTTAGACAAGACATATTACCTGTTTTAAAATATACCTCAAACAAATTTATTCCCTTGAATTGTAGTAATTGTGAGATATGTAGAAATAGGTAAAAGCACAAACTTGTGTCACACTTTCAGCCAACTAAATAGTTCTAAGTGAAATTGTTTCACCCTAATAGTTTCAAGAAAAATAGTTTTTCCCTAACTAGTTTCACCTTAAATAGTTTTAGGTGAAATAGTTTCACCTAAAACTACGTGGCCTATAGAGTTTCGAGTGAAACCCTTTTGCTTGAAACAACAATTTTCCCCCCTTTTTTGCTTTAAAATGCGACTCAATTTGTATGTAAGTATTTGACTGAAAGGGTTGTTGAAGTGAGCAACTGAGATCTTTAATTTGCAACACCAAATAACCTCCACATGCAATAGAGAGAAGCAACACTAGAAGATGCTATTCCACCAAACAAGAATTACAATATGACACAAGATTCACAAAGATGCGATCAATATGCTAGAGATGCCTTGCTTATAAAGTCAAGGTGAGAGACAAGATTATACAAGATCATTACAAGTGTCTTAATCCTATTAGATGAAACAACTAGCTCATAACTATCTAGGATAAGATAAAATCTAGAAAAGACAAATCTAGAAAAAAAAACTAAGACTTCTAGAAGAAAGCTTATATCCTAAGTAAACTTAACGTGTGAATAAGCCCCCTAAGTCCCTAGTAAGGAATTAACTAGGTACAAGACTTCATTCACACCAACAACTTGGGTTTTGGATGAAAGAGTTTTAATCGAAACCCTTTCACCCGAAATTGTTTGTGGCATCCTTGTTAGCAGCCACCTCACCTTTTTTCAATTTTTTTTGAAACTTTCCACTTGAACATGATATTTTTTTAGTCAAATTCATTTAATTTTTTTTTTTAAATACTCTTTTGTAAAGCTCAAAGTGAAGAATTCAAATGTATATTTTTTTTTGATATTTTGATAAGTTTTAATGTTTCTTTTTAAATAATGCAAGTAGGTTATATAAATAAAAAAATGAGGTTGATTAGAAATTATTAAAAAATACTAACAAATTTTAAAAAATATATGGTGCACTAGAGGAAAGAATCTTCTCCAAAAGGGTATATTTGTTTTCTGAAAATGATAGAAAAATAGACAATAGTTGATGTCAAATGAAAATTATCAAATTTTGGTATGTTTGACTTTAACACATTATTATAAGAAAAATATACATCTATTTTTTTTTTCCATGCACTAGATAGTGAAGTTATCTACTTGGAAAAAAAAAAGGAGAAAAATGTTGTTTTCTATTTTTTTCTTGAGGTCAACTCAAGGTCAATTTTTCCTAAAATTTTCAGCAATTCAAAATCTACTTGTAAATTTATAAAAAATAATCAAAACAATTTTTATTTTTTTTGAAAAATTAGAGGAGTTGACTTCATCAAGAGTTCTCCATTTCATTAGTTTGCATCAGTTTGAAATTCAAAACATAAAGGCCACTTTTATGTGGCTAATGTTGAGAATTTTTGTTTGTGTTGGCCGATTCTTTATAAAATTGTGACATAGGTTTGTATTTTTACCCAAATACATTTATTCAAAATGATTTACATACTTTGTGCACAAATGATCACGGTCATTCAAACAATCATATGAACAAAAGATAAATATAGATGATACAAATCTTTATATATGATTTTGTATTGTTATTGATAAGATTTTGTACAATACATCTTTCCTCCAACATATCATGCTAAACATATAATAGGTTGTAATAAATATTTGTTAACTTCTAAGAAAATTATTTTATTTCTTCGTTTTATTTTGGATATACATAGTATTGATTGGATTTGATTCCAACCTTAAATTTTACAACAATGAAGTATATTTGATTTGATTTAGGATATGGATAATTATTTTTATTCATTATGGGTAGCTACCAATATTGATTGAAATATTTAATGTAGAAAGGTAAAAGAGTAGTAAAAAGAAATACATCTCTTACATGGAGAAATATGAAAAAAAACTTCCCTTGAAATTGAATAGGCGTATTGAAGAATTAATGTAACTGACAAACAAGAGATTAAAATTGTGCACAACATTAAAAGCAAAGACTCACTATAATACTATGGAGGTAAAAGAGCAACCAAAACATTTATATCTCTTATATTGAACCCTATGAAAATATCTTCCATATAGATTGAATGAGTGCATTAAAGGACAAGCAAATGACTTTTTTAAACTATTATTAAAGCCATCAATGTAAGACATTTTTTTGGTTCTTTATATTTTAACACTTCAATAGCTTACATAAAACATTTTATTTAGCTGCATTTTTTTTTGTATTGAACAAAGTTGGATTACAATACGAGAATACCAATTCAACATGGATCTACACATAAAATAAAAATAGAAAAATTATACATAACAACCTAACACATAACTATATGACAAAATACTAACACTTTCAAACCAAAGAAACCCTGTACATCCAAAAACAAAGAACTAATAACAATGCATTACAAAGAAAGACCCTTAAATTCTAAATTTGAATAAACTTTGAATTTGTCTAGAATAGTAGATATCCCCTTTGTGAAGCTGTAAAAATTGAAGTTTAATGGCCTCCAAATGACTCCTATACTTTGCATTCCTCTTAGGTGCCACTCTTCAGCTAAGAACACAAATAGATAGATTGAAAAATAATCTCATGAGGAAAACTTTAGCATTCCTACTTCCTGATGAACATGCTTAGAAAACATTGACAAACATCTACTATTCCATTTATTAAGTAAAATACATTGTCTTATTGAATCAACCACAAAGTTATTTTGAAGCCTAGTGCCTAATACAACTTCTTTCTAGTACAACACATGATCAAAAAATAACACACCATTTTTTCTTTGCATGAATGCAATCCCAACAAACATGCTTTAAGCTGCATTTTGACACTTAAATAGTTTATATAAAACAATAAAATTGTTCTTATCTATTTATTCAATAGAATGACGCAAAGTATTTTTTTGATTTAAGATCAATTTACAAAAAAACATTAAAAAAAATAATCAAAATATTTTAATCTTACTATCTTTTTTTTTTTGATACAACAGGGGTGTCCCCACGACCCATCCCAATGGCCTAGCATCCCTTAAACCTAGGAGTGGAGTCGAACCTGAGACCAATGGAGAACAAACCCATTGACCAAGCCAACTCTACTACCTAGACTCATCTTACTATCTTATTAATTCCTTTATTATCAACTAATAAACCCTAACAAATACATTAAAATATCTACCTCGAAGAATTAATAACATCAAACAAATAAAATAATTTTTCTCCTAAAAAACAAAAACTGACACCAAATATCTTACTACGTTATTAATTCTTTTATTACCAACTAATAAAACCTAACCAAAAAAATTAACATCAAACAAATAAAATAAATTTTCTCCTTAAAGTACGAACACTCGTACCAAATATCATAAAATTGCACTTGCAGGTATAACTTACTAAAAGCAAAATATTACATGTAAAAGTAAAAGTGGAAAAGATCTCCATATATAGTTATCCAGATATAGAATTATGACAATGAGTTGTGGGTTTGACAATATCAAAAAGATCAACGCCATGGGGTGGTTGTTCGAACTCAAAAATAACAGATGGACGGAAGGAAGCGGAGAGGAAAGCGCTGGGTGCCTTAAAATTCAATTCAACTATTCTTACCTACAAAGGGACTGTCGAGACTGAATGGCACTTCATGATTGAGTGTGCTGCTTATGATGATATCCGTATCCAATATGAAGACATTTTGAAGGTGGACAATCTAAATGAGCTTTTTAGGGAAACTAAGCTCCTCAAAACTGCTAGCTTTCTGATCAAGATCTATAATAGAAGGGCTGATATGGAAAAGAAATTGAAAATGGTTAAAGTTTCGGTGCTTGGTCCCATAGACTGATGGTCTCGTGGACGTCATTAAAATCCATTCATTCATTCATTCATTCATACACCGAATATGATGCTGCCTTGCTTCTCACATTAATTAATTTACTCATTTCAGCAACTTGAGTTGCTGAATCGGACATATCACATTGATGGATGACCCATAGGAGATAACGATCCCTCAATTCCGGCACAGTCGAATGAAACTTTTTACGTTTTCTATAGAAATGATTCATACCCAATTAGGTTTTTTTAACAGGATTTTATGTATCTCCGTTTTGAATTTCTTCCATACCCAGTGAGGATTCTTTGCAGTTCATTGTATGATTTGGTCTACACCAAATTGGATCTTTTTTATTGGATTTCTATTTGAATTCATTCATACCCAATCTGGATTCTTTATGATTAAATGCTTGAAGCATTCGTACGCAGGTGGAATTAGGAGCACCAATGTGAATTTTAGCTCTTTTTGGTTGATTTCATTGTACCAAGTTAGGACTTTTGATTTATTCATACCGAATTAAGATTAGGCTGTCTTTGAGGTTTTGTTTATTGAATTAGTCGTACCCAGATTTTAGGTCAAAGAGCTATGGATGCGCCAAACGTCGATGAAACCAGCACTGATGCAGAGGAGAATGACATGGAGACTCCCATGGTTATTAAAAAGAGAGACAGACGCACCACGCACTTCCCTGGCGCTGTTAAGACAAGTGCTTACAGATTTGATGGCCAAGGAAATTATTTCAATAAGGAGTGGGATCTAACTGAAGGGCAGGGAAAGGAGTTCTGTTGGTACCATGTGGAGCTTCCCAGGTCTAATCAGAAATTGGCCCTCGCTGCTCAATATCTAATTGACGTACTCTGCCCTCCTCTGAAACTTTATGACATTCTGGCCCTTGTAAGCAATGGACCATTCATTGGGAATGTTGATGGGGCTCTTGTTTTCAGGGTCAATTCTGCAGGTCCCACAAACAGCAAATTCACACACAGGCTTGCAGCCAGGATCACTGAGAATACTATCATTACCGTATCTCTGGGGAAGGTGCCAAGGCTCGGGTTTTCTACCACAAGGCAGCAACCTCTGCTTTCTGATATTCCAAGTGTGGAAAGTCCTCACTACGGAGGTTCAGTGATAGGAGCAGGGACAATGGCAGAGGAGGGGTCCAAAACAGGTGGAGAAGAAGAACAACAGCCAAATGTGACTGTTATCAGAGAGCATGTGCTAGAGTTTCTACTTACCATGAATCATTCAGAGGAAGCTGATAACCCTGTCCCCTCAAGGCTGTCTTATCTGCTTGTACATATTATTGATTCGCATGTGGATCACCTTCAAGATATAGTGGCAAAGCTTGAGATGGAGTTAGATGCCACCGAAATTGAATTGGATAATGGTAAGTAATATATCTTATTTATTTTTAAAACAACATTTGTATTGATTTTACTTCCCTCATACAATAGTTTTTTTGTCTTGATTAATGCAATATTTTTGTTGTTTATTTTAATAGAAGTTTTGTGCATGGTTGCCAGGAAATTTGATTTCCTTCCTGAACTCACAACTGAACTCACAATTCCTGGTGGCTTTATTTGAGTATAATATATGTGAACCCATATGAATTTACTCCCATATCCATTTCAATATTATGCCCCCGTGCCTCCATCCCATGTCTCCTGGCAGCTGGGGTTTTTATGTTTTTTTTAAAATGAAAGGGAATTGTACGCAGATGCAGTGATGTCTTTTTAATGTAGGAGACATCTCTAGCCAGCAAGGGATGTATCCTGAAGCCTACCCATGGCCTCACTAAATGCTAACTGTTGCAACAAAGCCAAAGAAGAGAACAAAAAACAAACATAAATTATACCTGCAGCTTTAAAAGGTCAAAAGATCCCATTAAATCCATTTTCAATTACTTGCAGAGCATATATTTGAAGTTGCAGGAATGGTGGAGAGCATGCAAAAAATATCAACAAGATTGTTTAACAGAGGAGAGCAGCATTTTGTTACATAAATATATCAGACACACTTGGATGCCCATCCCTGTGTTCGTACCTGTACATGTAATTCTTAGTGCCTGCAGTTTATTTAATGCTTGGTTCTGGATTTTTATATTTAAGATCTTTCCAGTCTAGTTGCACATTGAACTTTCAGAACTACAATTTTGAAAACCAACTAATTTGAGATTATTGACTGCTCTTTTATTGTTCCGTGGTTTTCCTAAATGCCCTTTAGTTTTCACATTTTGTTCTTATAGTGGTTTGATCTGTGTTTTTTTCTAAATGCCCTTTGATTTGATTATCACATTTTCAATTGCTCAGTCAATTTTTTTTGTTTAAGATTTTTTCGGTCAAGTTGCAGTTTGCATTTTAAGAACTGCAATTTTGTAAGTAACTGATGAATACCTTAACTCCCTTGTTATTATTGACTACTCTGATATTGGTATGTGGTGTTCCTAAATTGCCAGTTTTCACATTTTTATCTTATAGTGGTTTGGTCTGTGTTTTTCCTAAATGCCCTTTAGTTTTTGGCATTTTGTATTTTGTTTTTATTGTGATTATCTTCCAGTTTTCTTGAAATCCTCATAACCAAGGAATGCCTGAAAAAATTCATGTAATTTTATTTGGAAACCATCACAAAGAAACTGCAAGATTAAGAGTTAGGAAAGAATGCTTCTGATTAACAATGAGCTCCACCACTTTTTCCGAGTAAAATCCTATAAATGCTATCGCCATGGAAATTGGTGCTTTTAGGATAGTTTGAGATACAAATTTGTGTAGCAATTTTGCAAAAGTTTCTTTATTGCCTATGTCCTAAATTGATATAACATGGTTTTCAAAAAGATCAAAATTTTCTCATGCCAAAAAGAATATCATTGTAGAGATAAGCATGGTCTACTGGTCAAACTTCATTTGGGGTTTCTCAAAGCTTACATATCTCTCCTGCTAGAAAGAATGATTATAGTACTGAAGAATTTGATAACCATATGTTACAGGAACAAAATTATGTTCTTAACTTAAATTATAGAAGTGAAATTCTTCAAAATTAAGAGAAGAACATGAATAGATATGGTTATGGCCTAAGGCCAAAAAATTTATATGTATGAAAAGATTTTGGAGAGAAACCCCTGGTTTTCTCAGGTACCAAGGGTGCCCTTAGATACTGAAGCGATGAAATCAAGATGGATTGAATTAAATGGTTAGAGCAATGTCCCCTATTTACAAATTCCTACACATGAAAAGAGTATAGACTGACTTAGTTAAGGCATATATACCAATTTGATATGATGTTAACCTAACATGTCAATGCTTAATGAGACTGATTTTACTAACATGTCTTGGACTTATAAAGGGTACAAGGTACCGACCAAAATAAGAGAAGAGATAGCCCAAAGATATATGAGAAGTTGTTAACCCAATGAGACCCGTAGGAAAGAGGTGCAAGTCAAGATTACAATCTCCAACAAATAGAAAGAAGCACAGCTAAGGTCTAGCAGTCAGATTTCATTTGGGGATTCTTATCAAACAAAATTCTCTGGTACTTTGTTGGCAGCTACAATAGAAGGCGATGAGAAGCGTGATATAGATATTTATGTCAAGATTTTTGACAAATATGTTGTTTCTTTTTTCATTTTAATTCATTACATTATATTTTGTATTCTGCATTGGTTTTTTTTGAGATCTAGATAGTGAATGAAATTTTAGGCATCCTTTAATTTTCTTCTAGAAGTTTTTCACCAGATATTTCATTTTAAATATCATCTACAAGTTTTTCACTATAAATTTTATTTTCCATGTATGCTTAGAGACAAATATGTCCTAATATTTTTCAGGTAATGTATTTAGTAAGTTAAACGAATAATTTTGTTTTAATTGTTGAAAGACTTCATGGTTGTTTTATATTTGTTCTATGATTATAGGTGGTTATATATTGAAGAAACAGATGTTAGATGACAGACGATTTCCTAAGATGCATTTGAACTTACAGCGCCTCTTGCAGGTTGGTTTTCCCCTTTCTATGGAAGTAAGCATTTGAAGTACACTAAAGCTTTGAATACCCCTATTCAATTAAGTGACAGGTAAATTTAACTAAATGCAGGTTATTGCTCATGGAGAGCAAGTTTTCCCTAGAGTGAAAGAGAAATGTGCTTCAAAACCTTGGTTTGCGAATGAAGATATTACAGCATTAGAAGTGCTGGTTGGTCGTCTGAGGAGACTCAAAGAGAATGTGGGTTTTATTGCAAACCGTGTAACTGCAATTCAGGCTGGGCTTGATAGCTGGCAGGCAGAACAAATCAATAGGAAGCTGTATTACCTTTCATTTCTCTCAATGATATTTCTTCCATTGTCTATAGTCACTGGATGTAAGATATTTTTGACCCTCTCACCTTATTTATTAATGAAAGATTTTTCATACTCTTTCCTCTTTTGCAACTTTAACTTGTGTTTTATTGTGCTAAATGCATTATTTCTTTATGGTATTTTCTTTGCCTTCTTTATTTTATTAGGTGTTGGTAAATATGGTTAGTTCAAGGACATTCATAATGATCTTACTAAGTTTTCCCTGAAAGTATATAGTTTCTTTGTACATTTGCCTCTCCTTTGTTGATCCTTATTTTGCAGTTATAGCTGTAATGCTGACTCCATTCTTGATGTAGCTTTTGTTGCTTTTGTGCGGATAGCTTCACAATGCTTTTTAATTACATCAAACTAAGTACTAGTAGAATGTTGAAAATTAATTTTGAATGGAATGTGCTATTGCAGTGTTTGGAATGAATGTTGGAGGTGTGCCATGGACCAAACAAAATAATCCTGATTTGAAAGATGGATTTATCAATGTTCTGTTGATCTGTGCGGCAATTTTATTGTTACTGCTGCTGGTCTTTGGGTCAGTTCCTTTGTATACACGTTTTTCAGCATGGAGAAAGAGACAAGCTAGCAAGAGAATATGGTCAAGCACTAGAAAATCTTTCACAAAGAGAGGAAATGGAGTACATAATGGGGGTTACCTTCTCCTGTGAATATATTGTGTTTGGTTCTGTCAACCTTCATTCAATGATACAGTTGACGAAGTGCTGGGCTTACTGGTCTACAATGGAATCACTGAATGTCTTATGGGTGATTGATTCATGGCTTCTTGCTGATTTATTGAGAAATCAGTCTGAGGTTCCCTTTTTGGGGCTTTATTACTGAAAATATTTTATGGGGGTCTTGAGCTAACAAAGTACAGCTGTATTTTTCTTTCACACAGATATGTGCACGTCTCCCCACATGCAAGCACATGTATTCATTCCTTTGATCCTTTACTCCAAGGATTTTCTCGGTTTGGTGTCGAGAGCGCCTTGGAAGGTGTGGTAATTAGAATATTCATTTGTTGTATAAGAAAAATATTATCCTTGTCTTTACCATTTAGATCATTGGTAAAACTAAATATTAACTGGCAGCATACTGTGCATTGATTCTTTTGAAACTTTCTTGTCAAAGTTTAGACTAATCTGGGTATTTAATGTTGTCTAGATACAGTTGGATTCAACTGTAAGCAGCATTCGGTGGGTTTAATGGTCAAATAAGTTTATGAGAAACTCTGATGTGCCACAAGCTACATCAATCCAAAAGCAAGCATCACAATGCAGTTAGTGATCTTTTCTCTTGTACTAATATCTTACAGTGCCAATGCTTATTTTGGGATTATCCTCTTTTCAATGCCTTTCTTATCATAAACTTGCTGACTTACTATTTTGCACATGCCTTCTTCTGGAATGTGCTACATTACTGCATTTTCTGCACCTTGTCCTTTGTGTATGAGTGATATTTCCACGTTGGTAGAAGTGCAAAGCTAAAGAAGGTTTATGAGGCATACCATGCAAAATGCACTTTGCTGAACTGGAATAAAGCATTAGGTTACTAGTATTTATGTCTACACCTTCTCCTGGCACTAACAATGCTTAGTGATGTATGTATTTGTGGATCTTCTTGTCTTTGTTATGGCTTAGTTATAAGCTGGTTGATTTAACACATGGATATCTTCTGGTGAATTTTTAGTTATACCCAATCTTTTTTCTCTTTCAAATATTCTTTGTATTGGATCATTTTGTCTCTATATCCTGTATACATTTTGTTTGAACCTGTTGAAAGCAGTCTAGCTCATACAATTAGGTATTTGGGGTCAAATATGGCCATTAGAATGCTTGGAATTCCTGAGCTTGCAAACACTGCATGTTCGCAACTAGATTTGTTGAAGTTGGGGTTCTCGTTTATCTTGATATGCTACTGGGCCCTTTGAATTTAGACCAATGCAAAAAATAATAGCCTCCAATGCAATTAAATTTGCTGACTTTTGAAAATGAAGTTAGATTTGTCCTTACTTTTACAAAATTTATTTTCGGTACAACAAACCAGATCTTCTGTTTTAATAATCTGTTGACAAAGCTAGGAACTTGACCAGACTTTCTTGTGAATGTTTCTTTCTAGATAGAACAATCCCTACTCTTGATTCTTTGGTAATCACAGGCAGTGTCTTGTCATAACCAAGAACATGTAGTCTATCAGAATATCAAACCAAAAAGCTCTCGGAAATCAGTAGAATGCCAATATTTTAAAGTCTTGCTAGTTTTTTTTCCAATTTCAGGCATCTCTGTGAACTGTCCACTTTGGTTGAATCCACATGAGTGGACACCCCTCAACATTCCCCCCTACAACAGGAAACGCTCTTGGGATGCCAAAAGAATGGGGAAACCCGAAACATCCCATGGACATGAGAAAGAATTCCAGGAAAAAGAGGATGGTTGTTATGACCCCTCCATGCCCCCACGTCATTGAAATCTTTGAGATGGCCTTAGAGGGCAAGGGGCACATTCTTGTGGAACACCCCTACATTCTTTTTTTTTATTGGAATAAGGACTTTATTAACAAAATCAGAATTTACAAACAGTTACATCAGCAAAGACAATACACCAGCAAATTTTTTTTTGATACAAAGCCACGTCATAAAACACCAGCAAGGTCAATACAGCAGCAGCAAATTCTGCTGATACAATTTTAAAAACATTCCCTCAAACAGCAGCAACGAATTCTGAAGCTTGATGGCTGTCCATATTCTGATCCAAAACTCCCTTTTTGAAGAAGTATGACCCCAGCATGCCCATGTTAATCACTTGATCCCAAAACAGCAGAGAACAAAGCAGAAGCAAAGACAAACAATGTAGTTCCTCCAAATGCACAAGGAAGGAAAATGCTGGCAAGAAATATGCTTGTTGACCTGAAAGAAGAAGTTGGCCTTTGGCTGCACATCAAAATGAAAGAACTCCCAAATCCTTCACTGTAACTCACCCCCATCAAGAAAGCTAAATAGAAGACTGTAAAACTTCCAGCTTCATAGTCTTTATAACCTTTGTCAGAATAAACCTCTAAGATAGTTCTCTGGAGCTTGCATCCATGTGTCTTGCAAATTGTCTTTAAATGATTTAATGTGCATCTATAGGTTGGCCAATGTAACTTGAAGATTTGGTTTAGTTTGAAGAGTATGCTGGAGAACAGTGGAGTGGAGCAAGAAATCTGCATTGAGCATCAAGACCTCTATATGAAGAGGGAAAAAGGTATGAGAGAAAGAAGCCAAGCACCGGAGTCTCCAAATAAACTTAAGGATAATTTGCCTAAAGGTCTGAGAGATGAGATTGTGATGTTGGGAAAGCCCAAGAAGCGCAGATCTCCAAGTCCACTTGTGGGGTACAATAGCTACGGGCATGAGGGCAAAGCCAGAATGTATGCTTAATAGACTCCCGTTTAGAGTAGAATGGACAAGAATAAGAGGGAGTTAAGAAGTGAAGGCGATCTCCAATAGGTAATTTAACATGAAGAATTTTCCATGCCACAAGTTGGGATTGAGCATCAGCTTTGGAATGCCAAATGCGGGAGCTTAGTATGTTCCATTTTGCACGGTTAAATTTGCAATTCCATTTAAGATTAAGTCGAGGGGCAAGGGAAATGGGGGGCAAGAGCTGTTGGTAGACAATCTTGAGAGGAAAGCATCGGAAGCTGCGGTTGTTAGGCCATTTCCAATCTTTGAGAAAGTTATCATGGCAAGATGTAGAAAGCAAACACAAGAGCTCAGGTGTAACAAGTTGCTGAATTTTAAGAACAGCATCTTTGACAGCTGGAGAAAGTTGGAATTGAGCTTTGAGTTGTTGCCAAGACTTCCAATTAAATGTATTCAAGTCCCACAAATCACGAAACACTTGGATGCCTTTTTTAAACAAGTATCTTCCTTTAAGACTTTTGATTTTTGCAAGAGGAGCATCATCTTGTTGAACCATCCGATTCCACCAAATGGAAGAAGATGCAAAACTTAGACCATGACTTAAAGATTGATCATACCAAGATAGTTTGTGTGAAGTTAACTGCCAAGCAGTCCAGATGGTGTTAAATGGGGCAGAACCATGAGTCTTAAAGAAGGAAGCCATAAGAAGCTTATCCCTCCAATTAACCAAGTTCCAAGAGTGACCAGCTGTAGCAGTTTGTATTCAATAGTGAACCAGATGTTTCCAAGGAGCATCCCCATCCAAGGCCCTTATGATCCATTTTGTAGTTAGACAAATGCCTTGAGTAAAAGGGTCAATGACTCCCAGCCCCCCTTTATCTTTTGGTTGAATGCAATGGAGCGACGTAGGAAAACCTTTCTTATTTCCCCACTTAGCCCAAAGGAAACTCTTGATCAATTGTGTAAGTTGCTTATAGCATTTTTTTTAAGGGAGCCAACAAGAAGAGATATAGACATGACTAGCCAAAAGGATTTTGTTGGCAACTTGAATTCTTCCAGCTAAGGATAAAAAACGATTGGTCCAATTTAAAAGCTTGCGTTTGATTTTGGACAAGAACCAATTCCACATATCTTTGAGGGAGACCCCGATGCCAAAGGGAATACCAAGGTATCTTGTTATAACACCATGCTTAACTTCACGCCACTCAGTAGGAATCCAAGGAGGTCGAGGGGTGGAGCGGGTCATGAAAAATTCTGTTTTATGCATAGCTAATTTAGAGCCAGAGATGGAGCAAAATATGTCCAAAATATCAAGAGTGTTAGCCACTTCATCAGCAGAATTACGAATAAATAGCATGCTGTCATCAGCAAAATGAGAATTGAGAGCTTTAGCATTGCCAGGAAGAGAGATACCTTGGATACTTTTGGTGGATAGTGCATGCTGAAAAAGATAACCAAGAGCATCAGCAGCAAGAACATAAAGAAATGGTGCAAGGGGGCAGCCTTGGCGAATGGATTTCTGTAAAGGGAATTGGGGTGAAAGGTTACCATTAATAGCAATTTTGGCATTAGCATCCATAAACAACATGTTGATATGGTTCCGGATTTTGGGACCAAATCCAAGCCACTTTAGCATATTAAGAATGAAGGGTCAGTGAATTCGATCATATGCTTTATCAAAATCAAGTTTGATAATTAGTGCATCTTGAGTAGATTGTTGAGCCCATTCAGCTGTCTCCCAAGCAAGAATCAAGTTGTCTAGAATAAATCTTCCTCCTAAGAAGCCGGTTTGTTCAGGACGGACAATCATTTGAGTTATGGGCTTGAGTCTCCTTGCGAGAGCTTTAGCAATAATTTTATAGGAGGTGTTAAGTAGAGTAATAGGTCTCCAACCGCTAATAGTGTCTTCATCTTTTCCTTTAGGGATAAGCTTGATTAGGCCCTGATTTATAACTGCACCCAAAGAACCAGTCTCAAATCCCTCAAGGTAGACATTATAGAAGTCCTCCCTAATATGGGGCCAAAGAGCTCTATAAAATTCAACTGGTAAACCATCAATTCCCGGACTTTTTTCCAAGGCCATACAATGCAAGGCTTCATCAATCTCTTCAATAGAAAGAAGGTGATCGAGGAATTTACTGTACTCATGATCTATTCTATTAGGAATGCAACCAGCAACACTGTCTTCAAGGATAGGAAGAAGGGGGTCCTTTGTTGATTCGTCTAAAAAAATATTTTTAAAGTGATCAAAAAAGGTTTGCATAATATCAGCATTATTGGTTTGAAGGGATCCATCTGTAGATTTAATAGCAAGAATGTGTTCCATTTTGTGTTTATGTTGGAGATAATGAAAGAAGAATTTTGATCCACGATCACCATCCTTAATCCATTGCAACCGAGCTCGCACTTGAGCACCTTTGCATTTATAGGCCGCCATTTGACAAAGAGCATTCTCAGCATAAGCAACAAATTGTTGTAAGGTAATATTATGAGGATTAGAAGCGAACAAGGTACGACCATGCTCCAATTGACCTCTAAGAGATTTTTCAAATCTACGATGCTTAGCAGCAGCCCTTCGACCATAATCACGAAGAAAGGTGACACACTTAGCAATAGTTCTCTCCCACCAGCTAATCCAACTATCATGTTGGGGTTTTGGCTCAACATTCCAAGTAGCTAAGAGACCATCAATACAATCTTGGTTTTTAAGATGGGAAGTATTAAGCTTGAAAGGAAGATCATGGCAAGGAATGTGGGTGGAGAGGGAAAGGGTGGTAAGGATGGGAAGGTGGTCAGATAAGGTGGCGGAAAGATCCAATGAGACAAGGTGGCCAGCATGTGAAGGAAAAATTGGGAAGTTAGGAGAGATATAAAATTGATCTAGTCTACTCAATTTACGAAGGGATCCTTCACGACAATTGCTCCAAGTGAACCAGTGGGGCATTTGGAGGCTAGAATTACCTTGAATGGGATCATACACTCCAAGAGAGTTTCGAGTCAAGGTCCAAGCATCAAATTCAGAATGTGATAGATGAGCATAATTTCCCCAGCTACGGTCTGAAGGTTGTTCAACCATATTAAAGTCACCCCCCAACAAACATTCAACATTAGGAAGATGAATATGAAGCCACTCCCAAAGGGTAGTTCGATCAGAAGGAGAATTGGGAGCATAAATAGAGCAAAATCCCACCAATAAACCATTCAAAAGGATAGTAGCCCAAACACAATGATGACTAGGGTCTGAGCCAGAAGCCACTAAATGCTTAGCTAGCCACGGGGCTAGGCCCAACACCGCACCCCCACCACCATCACTGTGGTTGGTATGGAGGAAGAGGGCATTAGACCAAATGGAAGCAAGGGTAGCATCCAATCAAACAACAACAGCTTTTACTTCTTGAAGCATTAGCACATCGGTCTGATTATTCTAGATAGCATGCTTGACATGAAATTTACGAGCAGGGATTGTCAAACCCCGCACGTTCCAAGATAAAATGTTGCACTTCATTATGTAGCAGTAAGGAGAATTTCTTCATCCTCTTGCAGCACACTAAACTGGTTCCTTGGAGAAGCAGATTGCATATCCATAGAGTGATCAAAATGAGATTGATCAATAGATTCTAGCTGTGGCATTATTCTAACAGGGCTACTGGGTTAAGAAGTATGGCTGGAATTAGTAGGGGTAATTATACTAGGGAAGGGAGTTTCCTTTCATCTTTTAGGAGCTCTAGACGAAGTACCAATCACTGCATCTTTGAAAGTCTTAGGGTCAGATGAAGGGAAGGGTTGGGGAGGTGAAAAGGGAGCAGAGGGTGGTGGTTGGGGCTTAGCGGAGGATGGGGGGCTATCCAGAATAGGAGAAGGAGTGTGAGATGAGGGGATAGGTTTTTGCGGAACTTCACCAACAAATGACAGGGCAAAGTGTTGAAAATTTGCATGGGGTTGTGGAGGTCTGGGCTTGCAGAAAGGGCATGCACGAATGAGGTGTCCTTCCCTTCGACAGTAAAAATAGGATTTGGGTTTGTTGAGATAGTTAATGCATTTGAAGATATCGTAGATGAAGATATCTCTACATACTTAAAACCAAAGTGTTAATCACGATCGTCTAAAGCCATGTCTCCATCCGTAAAATTTGGTAATTTTGACTTTATTATTTTAATGGATAAAATATTTAATTTATATATTTTAATAATTTCATAGACTTTTGGTTAGTGTCTTTAATTGACTGACAAAGATATATTAAATTTATACTATTGTAAGGGATGGCACGAATTTGAAATTTATACTTCACATTGAGTGTTAGTTTTGTGAATTAAAATTTGTATGCAAAATTTATAACTTTGAGGGTCACATTTATTATGCTGAAGGCGTCTCTTTATTTGAGAGTGTCCAGCGAAAAAAAGTCTCTTCCACCATTTTTTCTACTGTTTTTCACCGCTTTTTACTGCTTTGCCCACTGCTATTGGTTTCCGCTCCTCCAAACTCGTCCTTGTTGGTATTGACCTTTCATTCCTCCAATTTGGCGAGCTAGTACGCCATCCTTTACCCTATGTAGTTAATTATATTTTAACATAATTAATAAATAATGTAAATTTTATATATTAAAGAAATAATTATAAATATATAATTATATTATTTTTTTATTATTATATTTTTTAACAAAATTAATATATATATATATAATTACTAATTAATATATTATATATTTTATATAATACAAATGAAATTATATACAATATAATTATATTTATAAATATATATAATAGTATATATAGATTATATTATTATTATATATTATATTCTAAAATACAAAATATTAAATATAAGTATGAAAGTATTATAAATAATAATTACTATATTTAAATATAGATCAAATTAAATTAATTTATTAAAAAACTCATAGTTTAATTGATCTTTGGATAGGTTAGGAAAAAGAAAACTATATGAATGTTAATATAAAATAAAATTAATAATATAATAATAGTAGTAGTAGTAATAATAATAATAATCAAGACGACAATGATAATGTAAAGGCTCATACAAACAAGTAATCTATAACTACTTATGGTGAAAGTAATAATTTTCACCAAAATTTTATATATTATATATCTACCTCCCTCTCTTGTTTACTCCATCTCTCCTACTCTATACCTGTATCTCTTTATTTCTCTCTCTCTCACCTCCTTTCTATCCCTATCTCTCCCTCTCTCTCTCTCGCTATCACTCCCTATTTTTTATATCTCTCTACTCCTCTCTATTTATCTCCCTACCTCTTTCTATCATTATCTTCCCTTCTCTCTATATCTCCCTATCACTCTCTCTTTCTATATATCCTTATCTCTACCTCTCTTTTATTCACTCCATATCTCATGCTCTATATGGGTATGTGCGGGGATCATGGTATGCCAAAAGTACTTAATGTATTTGTAGAATTATGTGGCTGTGACTTTTTCACCCAAAATTATTAAGCGAAAAGGTTTTTGGAGGAGATTCTCAAACTCCAAAAGGCCTAAGTATGATTTAATTTGAATTTAATAAATAATTATTATTCATTTCCTATTAAATTCACGACTAAAAGTCACGATCCCGATGGTGAGTTAGAAAGAAACATCTATAGCTTTCAAGCGGTATCACATTTTTTGAATCCAAAACATGCATCACATTCTATGCTTCACATACTATAGGATTAAAAAAAGAAAAATTGAATTTCATGAATTTTTGACCAAATTAAGGTGGTTAGACATACGAGTTTTTATATTTTCTAAAGAGTTGTAATAAAATTCATAATTAATTATTTTACTTGGAAAAAATTACAAAATATGCATCACATCTGAACTTGAGTCCTCTACTTATATATAAATCTTACAAAAAAATATTATCATTTTATTATGGTTAGGCTGGTCAAACAGACACCTACTTCTTATTTTTTCCCTAAAATTTAAGTACTACTGCATTGAAATTTCAAATTTTCACCAAATAGATTTTTTTTAAAATAAACCTAGTATTTAGAAACTACATTCAATTTGCTACAGATTCTATTCTTACATATTTTTGAAATAATATAGATAACTTATTCAAATTTTTACGTCAAGTTGCCTAACAAGTTTTTCTGAATTTTTTGCCATAAGGGCACTGTTTGGCATACCATGATCCTGCACATACCCATATCTATCTCTTTATCTCTCTCCTCTCTCTATTTATTCCTATCCATATATCTCTACCTCTATCTCCCTATCTCTCTATCTCTCTCCCCATCCCTCTCTATCTCTATATATATCCCTCTATCTATATCACTTCTCACCCCCTTTCTATTTGTTCAGCAACATGAGCTTGTTGATAATGGAGCCTGCTTATATTCCTTATTCAAAGGTTGTGTTTTAGTCATGTTTGGATCCTTGCATCTTAAAGCTATCACTTCTCCATTGAGAACTTTGTTGCACAAACAACATCATTTGTTAAATGGCCTACCAATTGATCTCACTCCTCTATTTACCTCTTTATATCCATATATTTGTCTACTTCTACCTCCCTATCTCTATTCCTATCCCTCTTTATCTCTCTATATCACCCTCTATCTATATCTCTCCCTCTCCCTCTCCATGTCTATATATTGAGCTATATCTCCCTCTCCTCTACATATCTCTCCCTCTTTCCCCCCTCTTCTCTCTCCCCTTCCTCTACCTATTTATCTCCCTCTCCCTCATATTCTCTCTCTCCCTCCTCTACTAATCTCTCTCCCTCTACCCCCTCTTCCTATATATCTATTTCTCTCTCCCTCTAAATCTCCTTATCTCTCTTTATCTTTGTCTTTCCCTCTACCTATCTTTATCTCTATATCCATTTCTCTCCCTTTTCCTCTCTCCTATCTTCATATCTACCTCTATCTTCCTCTCCCCCTATATCTCTAGACATGTCTCCATATATATATCTATCCATATCTCTCCCTCTCTCCCTATCTCTTTCCCTATCCCTCTCCATCTCTCTATATCACCCTCTATCTATATCTCCCCCTCTCACCCTCTCCATCTTCATGTCTACATATTAAGTTATATATCCCTCTCTCACCTCTTTCATCTCTATCTCCCTCTCTACCTAAATCTCTCCATCTCCCCCCTCTCTCTCTCCATCCTCTACCTATTCATCTCTATCTCTTCTTCATCTTCTCTTTGTCCCTCCTCTACTTATCTCTCTCCCTCTCTCTCCCCTATTCTCTCCCTCTCCCTTTTCCTCCATATCTAACTATCTCTCCCCCTCTTTCTCTTTATCTCTCTCTCTATATATTTATCTATCCCCTACCTCCTTCTATCTCTCTATCTAAGTCTCCCTCTTCATCTCTACCTCTATCTTCCTCTCTTCCCCTCTATTTCTAGACATTTTCTCCCTCTCTCTACCCATCCATCGCTCTCCCTCTCTCCTTCTCTATATAGTTATCTCTTCCATCTCTATCTATCCCTCTCTCCTCTCTCTTTATCTCTCCCTCTATCCATCTCCTTCTTCATCTCCATATCCATCTCCATCACTATCTTCCTCTCTATCACTTTCCCCTATCTCTATCTCCTTACCCCCCTCTTCTTTTTCTCTTTCCCCTCTCTCTCTCCCTCTTTCTATCCCTATCTCTCACTCTCTCTCCATCTCTCCCTATTGCAAACATAACATGATATTTTTGATAATGGAGCCTCATTATCTTCCTAATTCATATGTCCTACCAATTCACCTCATGTACTAGGCTGAAACCAAAATAGTGGTTTACAATTTGATGGAGGAAGGAAAACTCACAAAAAACAAGCCCATGGAAAAAAAAATTGATTTTGGGGGTTCGAACAAACTTGTAGGTTTGAATGAACCAAAAAAATGTTTGGTCGAACCAAGGTTCGACCGAACCAAATTAATGCAGGCATGGACCAAAAAATTTGAAAATCCCCTTTTGGGAAGGGGGTTCGACTGAATCCCCCTTTGCCCCCATTCTCCCCCTCAGGCACTTTGAAAACCTAAATTTTTACGCTTCGAAGCTCGGGTTGGGGATGAAAATGAAGGAGTCTTCACAAACCCAACTGGAATCAGGTAGTCCTCAGAACGATCTATCCAACGAATATAATTTTAATATGTTTTAGGTTTTTTATGTATTTATTTTTAGTTTTATTAAACATAGGTTTTTCATTGAAAATGAAGGTCTATGTTCTACACATGTGGAAAAATAGTAGATTATCAAAAAAAAATTGAAAATATGAGTGCACCAAATATTGAAGTCCTTGATTCAACAAAAATAAATTGAATTTGATATATACAAAAAATGTTACGTTTATACAGTCAGCTATATTTGAATTGTAATTGGTTTGAATTGAACTTGATAAAGAAAAAATATGCAATAAAAACTATCTAACCAAGTGGAAGCATAGATATCGAGTTACAAATCTAAATTTGAAAGAACTAGAATTTTATCTTCATGGAAAAAAAGTTATGCGTTATACAATGCGTCACTTTTTAAAAATGTTGTTTTCTGAAAAAAACCAGTTTTCGTGGGAGATGGAAAAAAAAGTGTAATCTGATTCCAAAAATTTTGAAAAAAATATTTTTAGAATCTACAAACAAAATGTGACGAGACTCTACTTTGCATTATCTTCAAATTCCTCACGGTTTAGCCGCTATAGGTGCCCAAATGTGAATATTTAGTTTTAAAAAATAATTTCAGTGTCCAGTTTGGCCAAAATTTGTAAACCACTATTGTGGGATCACCCACTACACAAATATATGCAAAAAATAAACCAAATTTTTCCCTAATTGACCTTCCACACCTCTTCTGTGTACCCATTGCACACCAAGGTGTGATTGCTAGTATACATTTAAAAAGAACGAGTTTGATGAAGTTTAGGTTTGGTTTATATGTCATTTTTTATCTTTGTTTTAGATTGTTATTAGTCTTTATAGGGATAGGAATATTAATATAATTGTTGCATTTAATTTCTTTTATTGGTTTAGTTAATGAGCATATAGAATTAAAAAAATCATCAACAATCTTATAGTGTACAATTATTTTTCTATTTTACGTAATTGTAAAAATATAATTTATCTTATTGAGATAGGATAAATGGCGCGTGGGCATGGAGGTCTGCAATGGTCAGGTGCACGGTTGCAACGGTCGGATGCTGGTCGCAGAACGGATCGAGGCTCGAATGGTAGAAGGGAGCCCAGAGACTGGGGATATCTGGCGCCCAGAGAGGTGGGAGAGGCCTTGCATAAACAATCTCCAAGGTTCTGAGGAGCGTGGAAGAGCGACCGAGGTTTTTGGGCAGAGAAGAGGAGAACCTCGGCCCAGGGGAAGAAATCATAGAGGGGCTTATCAGAATGAGGAATTTAGAAGGCCTCGACAACAAGAGAGGGTTCAGAAGGGTTTCGATGATCAGTCGAGGGTTGAGGACAAAGTTCAGGGGAGGCAAATCCCTCAACACAACGGCTATGTTAAAAAAAATTGGCAGCGCAAGCAACCCCACCCGGAATGGGAGGAAGCAAGGGAAGATTCTGGATTAGAGAAGACGAATAATTCCCCTGATCAGGCTTAGGGCAAGCTGATTCCTAGGGGGTGAGCCACTCTGATTGTTAGCTTGGCCAAGTTGCAAACAGAGGTGTTGCGTTTAGAGAATTTAGGGATCTTGGAAAAATGGTACGATGTCTCTCTTAACTAGGATTATCTAACTAAATGGTGGAGGGAGCGTTGGGGTCCTGGCCTTCAGTTTAAAGTTTTCCAAAATGGGTAATTTTTGGTTATTTTCTCGACCAGAAAGTTGAGGGATGAGATTGTGGATGGTGTCTAGGTTCTGGATGGGTGTGGCTTTTATTTTGGCGATGGGTTTTGGGCTTTAATCCTTTAAGCCATGAAATGGAAATGGTTCAAGATTGGTACAGACTCTCCAATCACCCTTCAGAATATTGGGAACCCAGTATCTTAGAAGAGATTGGAAACCATTTGGGTACTTTTATTTGCACAGAAGAATGCAAAGACTCAAAGGATGCAGCCACTTATGTCTGGCTGTGTGTAGAGAATAGCCCAGTAAGGAAAATATGGAGTGAGTTAGAGTTGGTTTCTGAATTTGGTAGTTGGATTCAAAAGTTAAGTGTTGATACCTTCACTTGTCACTCGTTGGTCTGTCCTTTGTTTTGTAGATCCTTTTCCCCAATTGCAGGCAAGGCTAGAGAGACAAAAGCTTCTTGGTCGCATGTGGTGAGGTCAAAGAAATCCCAAAGGAAACTTGAGGATATGAGTCTGGATGAGGCTAGGCGGGCGGAGTCTGTTATTATAAAAAGGCCTTCTCAAAAGACTCATAGAAGAGATGATTCTTTGGCTCACCAGTTTGAGGATGTGGTTATGGACACATACCTTCAGGAGGAGGTTATCAAAAGAAAAAATGTGGAGGGTTTGGAGGATGGAGGGTCTCCAGGTTTGGAAAATAATTCGACTTTGAATGAGAAAATCTCATAAGTTTTAGAAATCTTAGGGGAAGACTGTCAGAATGTTGAGTTGAATTCTTTGATTGAGGTAGGCAAAGAGTTGGTGGAATTGGTTGAAGTGGCTAAGACCAGTCCGTGGGAGCTAGAGGAAGGAGAAATGGATGGTGAGTACTCCCCTAGTCAGGATGATTGTGGGTTGCTAGAGGACCTTGAAGGTATGGGTTCTCTCTCAGGAAAAAAAAAGGAAATCTCTTTCAAGGCTAGAATCGGCTAGGACAAAGTTGGATTGTGGTGAGAATAAAAAAAGAGGCTGCATTTCAAACCAAGAGAAGTGAAAATGGGATGGTGAAGCTAATGGTCAAAAGAAGATCGACTCCATGATGAAAGTAGGGAAGAGTGAGTCTCATCTTGAACAACAATGAGGCTCTTAACTTGGAATGTTAGGGGCTTAAACACCCCTAACAAATGGAGCCTTATTAGGCTCCACATTGAATAATGTCAGGAAGATTTGGTTTTATTGCAATAGACAAAAATTGGTGAGCAGGATTTGGTAAAGTTTGGGAAAAAGTTGAAGTTGTGGAAATGGGTTGGCGCTAGTGTGGACGATGCTTCAAGCGGTTTATTAACCATCTGGAGACCTCAATCAATCCTTGTGGAAGATATTGAAACAAGACGTCATTGGATTGCCTGTCGGGTAAGAAGTTTAATTTCTAATTTGTATTTTTTTTATTATTAATGTTTATGGTTCAACATCTTGTCTTCTCAAAACAACAGTTTGGCAAGAATTAGATAATCTCCTCAATAGACAAGGGGTGGATTTTTGGGTTTTGGGAGGAGATTTTAATGCTATTCTTAGATCGTTGGATAAAAAACGGGGGACTGGTAGAGCTCTTCTTTCTCAAAAGGATTTTCTTCATTTTGTGGAGTGGAACTCCTTAGTTGAATTGCATGTACTGGTAATGGGTGTTTCACTTGGACCAATAGAAGGAGGGATTTTTGCAGTATTGCGGAAAAGCTTGATAGGTTTTTCTTTAAAGGGAATTTGGGTAATTTTCCTTTTTCTTTGGAAAGCAAAATAAATTCCAACTCAGGCTCAGATCACTTTCTTATTTAGCTAGATATTGTGGGTGAGAAAGGTCCTATTCGTTGCCCTTTTAAATTGGAAATAATGTGGTTTAGAGATCCAAAAATTCTGGAACTGGTTAAGCAATGGTGGACTGAGTGCAACCCAGGTGGCTCTAAGATGTTTAATGTAGT
Source organism: Sequoia sempervirens (assembly GCA_007258455.2). Classification (NCBI taxonomy): domain Eukaryota; kingdom Viridiplantae; phylum Streptophyta; class Pinopsida; order Cupressales; family Cupressaceae; genus Sequoia; species Sequoia sempervirens. The sequence goes on from VDFB02359390.1 coordinate 36,447, forward strand.
GGAAAAATTAAAATTTATTAAGCAGCAACTCAGGCAATGGAACAAAGACTTTCAAAAATATCTTTGAAGAAAAGCATAAGGTGGTAGAAGATTTGGGAAAGCTAGCAGAAAAAATTATCTTTGAGCGTATGGATAAGGATAGTTTTGACAAAGAAAAGGCTTTAACGTTGAAACTAAATGATCTGGTGGCTAAGGAGGAGTTGTTCTAGAGACATAAATTGAGGGAGATTTGGTTAAAAGCAGGGGATAGGAACATAATTTTTTTTCATAACTCCACAAAGGTTCACAGGGAAATCAATAGAATTGCTAATATTGCTGCTTTTGATGGTCAATTATTGGAAGACCCCTAAGTAGCTATCAAGCATTCAGCTGTAGAATATTTTAGCAATTTTCTTAATGATAAGGAGGGCTCTAACATGTTTTCCCAGAATGATTTTCTTAGTGCAATTCCGTCCCTTATTTCTGAGTCTCAAATGGCTGCTTTGAACGCTAAATTCACAGTGGAGGAGATTAGAGCTGCCACTTTTGGGTTAAATCCGGAGAAGGCCCCTAGGCCAGATGGGTTTCCAACTTCTTTTTTCAGAAATGTTGGGACTTTGTTGGAGTGGAGGTGGCTGAGGCTATTGAGGACTCGCGTGATTCTGGGAGAATTCTCAAGGAAGTTAATAATACTTTCATTGCTCTCATTCCTAAAAAGGAGAAGTCTGTGTCCTTGGAGGAGTTTAGGCCAATTTCGCTTTGCAACACCTTTTACAAAATTTTAGCAAAGGCAATGGCCAATCACTTGAATAAACTTTTTCCTTGCATCATTTCAGAAGAACAAACTGGGTTCATTCCTGGCAGGTCAATTTTGGATGGTGTAATAATTGCACAAGAGGTCATTCATTCGGTCCAAAAAACAAAAAAATCTAGCTATGCTTCTTAAATTGGACATTAAGAAAGCTTATGACAGGGTAAACTGGCATTTCCTATTCAAGGTGTTGGAGGCTTTCAATTTTCATAAGGAGTGGCTTGATTGGGTGTTTGGGTGGGTGGCAAGTCTGAGGTATTATATTCTTCTGAATGGTTCTCCAGAAGGTTTCTTTCTAGCATCTAGGGGTTTGAGGCAGGGAGATCCTTTCTCCCCCTTTCTCTTCATAATCATGGCAGAGGCTTTGGAAAGGGGGTTGGAGAAGGAGAGGTGCTCAGGTCAGTTAGAAGGGTTACAAGTTACCAACAGTCTCCCCTCGATGACTCATCAACAGTTTGCAGATGATATGATGTTGTTTGTGGTGGCTTCTCTCAGAGAAGCTAGGAGGATTAAAAGCATCCTGGATAAGTATTCTTTAGCGTCTGGTCAAGTATTGAACTTTATCAAGTCGAAAGCTTTCTTTTTTAATATAAGTGGTCAGCTGGAAGATTAGATCTTGAGGTGTTTAGGGTTTAGAAAAGGGGCCTTGCCTTGCAAGTACTTAGGCTTTCCTTTAGATAAAGGCATGTAGCATGGGAGTACGTGGAACTCTTTGTTGGAAAAAGTTAAAGAAAAGCTCTCCTCGTGGAAGAGAAGATGACTTTCTTGGGCGGGCAGATTAACTATGCTTAAGTTTGTTATTGTTACTCTGCCTATTTATACGATTTGTTTCCGGTTGTCGATGGGTGCCAGTAACTCTATCAATAATTCAATGAGATATATTTTTTGGAATGGGAGCAGGGAACAAAGGAAGTTCCCTCTAATTAAGTGGCAGAAAGTTTGTGAAAATAAGGAAAAAGATGGTGCAAAACTCAAAAACTTGTTGCTTCAAAATAAGGCCCTAGGAGCAAAACTAGCGTGGAAAGTTCATACCCATCCTGAGTTGAAATGGGTTAAAATTGTAAAAGCCAAATACTTGGATAATGAGGATTATTGCTTTTTGAAAGAAAAAGTCTCTTCTGAATGGTTCTTGCATTTGGAACTTCATCATACATTCCAGAGATCTAATTCTTGATTATATTACCTAGGAGTTCAAAAGTGGGGCATATGCCCTTTTCTGGAAAGATTCTTGGGAAGGCTTCCCCATTCTTGCATACAATCCCCTTCTAGCTCGTGTCAAAGAAAAAACTAAATAGGTTTGGGGAGATAAGGTTAAAGATTACTTTGTTGTTCAGTCTAACTCGCTAGTTGGTTTTCACCAATGGAAACCTCTTAGTCCGTTAGGGTTGGAAGCTCAAGAAATGGTTGAATTTGAGAAGGCTTTAGCAGAAAGAAGGGTTTGGAAAAGGGATGGTAGGGATAGGATCCGTTGGAATCCATCGACTTCTGGTGACTACTCGACAAAACTAGGTTATGAAATCTTGGCATCCTCTGATTAGCTAGAATCAAAACTTCCTATTAAATTGTGTTGGAACAAGGCTTGTCTTCCAAAGGCAGGTATTTTCACCTGGGTGGCTACTCAAGGCAAGATTTTGACTGGGGACAAATTTGTGAAGTTGGGTTTTTTGGGCCCATCAAGATTTTCGTTGTGCTTCAGGGGTGAGGAAACAATTGATCATTTATTACTTAATTGCACATTTACACAAGCTATTTGGAAATGGCTGCTTTCCAAATTGCACTAGAAAATGGCTCTTCCGAGTCTCTTGATAGATTGGTCGAACTGTTGGTCGGTCCCTTTAAAAAATTCTCTTTTAGGAGACATTTGGCTAATGTTCCCTTTGATCATTCTCTAGGAAGTGTGGGAAGAAAGGAACAGGAGAATTTTTCAGAGTAAGGAGTTATCAATACCCAGATTGCAATGCAAAATAGAAGCAAGTATAGTTGAATGCTTTAATGCAAGGTTAGAAGAAAGGAAGCTTAGTGAAAATAATTTCTCGGCTTGGGATTCTCTTATTCTAAATAATTGGTCAGGCATAAAGGTTCCTGCTTTTGTGGGTGATGGAGGTTTGGCTTCAACTGTTGGACACGGTAATGTGGTGTGGAGCCTGCCAGACTTTGGCTGGGTCAAGTTGAATTTCGATGGTGCCTCAAAAGGTAATCCCAACCCCTTTGATGTTGGGTGCATTGTGAGGGACAATTTTCGGGAGGATTTAGGTTCTCTGGCTGCTTCTCTTCCAGAAGGGACAAACAATGAAGCGGAGTTTCAAGCTCTCCTTATGGGCCTAAGTTTGTGTCGAGAATTAAGAGTAACTAAGGTGGTAATTAAAGGGGACTTTGCACTAGTGATCAATGCATTACGCTCAAAACATCTTTTGAACTAGAAATTGGGGTAGAAACTTGAAGTGGCTTTGTATTGGATTAAGGGTTTTGATCAAGTAATGTTTAATCATATTTTTAGAGAAGGAAATAAAGAAGCAGATTTTTTGTCAAATTTAGGGGTGGTTGGCCCTGATAGGAAAGTTATAATGAAATTTGCAGCTTAAGTTTAGTGGGTGGATGGGTGGGTTCCCTGCCACGTTGGCGAAGGGACGTAGGTGAGGCTTTCATTAGCCTCCTAGGTTTGCATTTAATATCTTGGCCATTGCTAGAGTTTGTGTTGGTTAAGGTGTCGACAAGTGGAAGGCGTCAGTGTACATCATTTTCAGCGTTCTCATGTAGAGTAGTTAGTTGGCATCGTAGTATCATTTCAAGGCATGTTCGATCTTTTCGATTCATTCTCAGAGGGTGGATTTCTTTGCAAGGATAGATTGCCTTGCTCTTCTATTATTCTCTACTCGTGTGAAGTGAGCTCTGTTTGTTGGCTGTGGGCTCTATTTATGGCAGTTGGGTTTTGTATTTTGTTCATGGTTGGTTTGAATTGCTTGGTGGGTGTTGCTGCGAGTGATGTTTTATTTGGTGATAGTCAGTTCTTGGTTGCTTCCTAGATGGAAAATCTGGGTCGTTCAAAGTTTATTATTTCGATATTGGTGGAGGGGTTGGAATCCATTGGGACAGACACCCCCATCTCTTTGAAAGTGACAGAGAGGCAAGTTGTTTTCATGGCAATTGCCGACCAAAGGCTCAAACGAATTTTTCTTGACAGTGACTGTCTGGTCTTGGTGGCAGTAAAGATGGTGCTAGGGAAAGGCCATTTGGTTAGGGATGAGTATGCACGTGACAATGCCTACATTTCATCATAGTTTTTGGTTGTGCTTTTAGATGGGGATGTTCCTAAGGCAGAGGCTAGAGAGCTGCTCGTGTGCTTGTTTCATGGGGACTTGTTGGGTGGTTTACATGAAACTTTAAAAGTGGCTTTTGTTGGTAAGGGAATCCCACGTTCGTCTGATTTGGCGCTGCTATGGAATTCAGATGAAGCGGTGAGAGTCTTCTCCTTTCTGTTGGATTTGAAAGGTGTCGAGCTAATGTGACATATGATGATCTCGACAGTTGTTGTGGAGTTTTTGAAGCAGAGGTGTGGGCTGGTGGTTGTGGAAGGATTGGAGTGGGTGGAAGATTTTGAATCATTTATGAATTTAAACGGTTTTCTGTGAGGCATGGCCTCCCTGGGTTTTTCTTTTGCTTGGTTAGTGGCATTATCTAGTTTTTTTGGCTTGGCTGTAGCCTTTTTTGGTCGGTTTTGGCAGGGTTTTGAATTATATGAGGTTTCTTGGTTATTTTCCCTACTTCTGGTTTGATGCTTTATTCCTACTTTGCAAACGTACTATATACAATTTCTATATTAATAAAATACCTAATCTTACGTATCAAAAAATAAATATCATTTATCTTTTTCATCTATTGGTTCATGTTGGAAATAGTCGTTGTAAAAATCAAATTTGTATTTATCTTTTTTGTAAATTACATGTCTAATGCATTTAATTCATTGAATCAAATTTCAACTTTATTAATGGCTTGAATGACATAAGCACTATTATATATGTCATAATAGTCATTTTCTATTGTGAGCCATTAGGGTAAATTAATATGAAAATGAATTTTGAAGCTTTATATATATATATATATATAGAAATGTCATTCAAAGAAACAAAATAATTTTAAAGTCAACAATGTACTTTTATTAAAGCCAAAATTCATTTTCATATTAATTTATATATATATATATATGCACAAATAAAATTTAATATTCATTTTTAGTTGATAGCTATGTTTTCTAACAACTTTCACCTAGAAACTTGTCTCACATTGGAATTGTATTGTCCCTTCTCATACCTATAACTACATATACTCCTTTACATTTTGTTTTACATTCCAAAAATAAAAAAATCTATTGCAATAACAATATACTAAAAATATAGTTAACTATAATTTACATAACAAATTAACACTATCTTTAAACCATATTCACTAAATCATCGACAAGAACCAAACATAATGTATAGCTTGTTTAAAGTGTGAGATCTCCACATATTTTGTGGTTTTTAGTTTGTTTTGTTAAGAGTCTAGGTACCATTCCCATAGCAATCCTAAAGTCTTATAATAATTGTAGACAATAAATAATGTATCTACTTCAAGGAAATTGCAAAGGATGAAAGTGGACACCTTTATGTGTGTGGGGAAAATTATTTACTAATATTTTTTTTCTATGCAATTTTAATGGAATTTAACATGGGAATTATAAAAAAAATGCATTGATGAAGAAGGTGGAGCACAATGAGAGTGGTTAACAATTAATTAAGCTCATTTATGTATCACTTGCCCATTCTAGGCACTAGGATTGGAGATGTGAGTTGTTGGAAGTTATTGGTCAAAGATACCTTATGAGTCATGTTTTATATTCATGGATATACTGATTGAGTATATAGGGGAATTAATTTTTTTCATACCATCATTTTAGTGGTACATGGTCTCAAGAATCCATTTATGATTTCCTCTTGACACTCCTTAAATTGGATGCATTTGATTAGAGGTTTTATGGGTTATTTGACAAGTTCACGAGTGTCGTTAGAACACTCTAAGATTGAATGGAGATAGGATGCTATATAGGTACTTTAATTTTTTAATATTAATAAATATTAATGCCTCTCTTTGATGGTGAAGTTTTTTTTTATAGAATTTCACCATGTACATACAGTTCCATGTGATGATTTATCATAGTTTGTTGATTTCTACTTATTGATTAAGCCTTCGCATTATATCTTAATGAGTAATTGAATGTTGCATCATTAAAAAATATATTTGCATACCCTTTGGATAAAATTTGTAATACTTCACCTTGAATTAATAACATTTGGTATCAAAGACTTGGTTCTCTTGAGGGTGGGACATATTTATTTAAGTGTTTAGGTTTTTTTACAACAATGGGAGTTCTTCAAGCTTGAGTAGTTTTATTAATACATCAACGGGATTTCTTCAACCTTGAGTAGTTTTATTGATACATCAATGGGAGTTCTTCAAACTTGAGTTCTTTGCTATGGTATAGTTATTCATTATTTGATTCATGTATAGATCTTAAGCTTTATTGAATGATTGTTGAGTGTGAATTTGGTACTTTCATTGTATTGTTCATATTTTACATAATTCACATTTTCTTTCAACATTCACAGTACTAATAATCTAGATAATTGGTGATCCCACAATATTGGTTTACAATTTTGGCCAAACTGGACATTGAACTGATTTTTTTTTAACTAAATCTTCACTTTCGGGCACCTATAGCGGCTAAACCATGAGGAATTTGAAGATGATGCAAACTAGTGATTTGTGACATTTTTTTCTTCTATAGATTCTAAATTTTATTTTTTTTTCAATTTTTTTGGAATCAAATTACACTTTTTTTTCTATCTCCTTGAAAACTAGTTTTTAACAAGAGACACCATTTAAAGAGTGACGTTATTGACTAATGGTTGGTAACTTTTTTTTCTATGAAGGAAAACCTAAGTCAATTTAGATTCAGAATTACTATATCTAGTGCATGGAATTGGTTTCATAGCATTTCATTGAATACTTTTTCTCTTAATTAAGTTTCAAAGTCAAACCAGCTATAATTTAGACATGATTTATCGGCTAATCATAACTTTTTGTATATCAAAATTCTTTTTTTTTTTTTTTGTTGGATCAGGGACATCAATATCTAGTGCACTGATATTTTTTTAAAAAAAATTGATAATCTGCTATTTTTCCACATGTGCAGAACAAAGAGCTTGATTTTCGATGAAAAACCTACATTCACAAGAAATAAAATATAAATATAATAGTCAAATTAAATTTATTTAAAATTATACTTTTTAGGAAACTTATAATAAGGACTACATACTTACAATAAATAAATTTTAAATGAATTCATTTGATTCCCCAAAAGGTGAATCAAAAGTTGTTTTTTTATCAACATTTCGATAGGTGTAAAGGAGACTCTGTTATAGGTATGGTTTAAAACTATCGGGGTTTTATCCAAGGGAGTTTGATCTAAGGTGGTTTGATCAAACCCTCTTCAATTGGAATTCTTTAAATGCAGCTTTTCAAGGCTTAAATCATTGTATTTTCTAAAAATTTGTGATTTCCACAAAAATTAGGATCTCCCAGAAAGTGTAAACCACTATGTACCTACATTATACCTACAAATCTTTGTTGATGCAGACTGGGTAGGTGACTTGGATAGTTAAAGGTCTACTAGTGGCTATGTATTATCTTTTTTTGGAAATAATATGAGCTGGATGAGTAAGAGGTAAACTATGGTTGCTTTGACCACCACCAAAGTGAAGCATATGGATAAATAATTGTGATAGTTAGAGTGATATTTTTTTGGCCAAGAACCCTATGTAGCATGCACATACTAAGAATCTTGATGTTCAATATGATTTTTTGTGTGAGATGGTAGAGAATAATAAAGTCATGTTGAATAAAGTTGACAATATAATTTTATAGATTCTCTCATGAATCTAGTGAGCATAGAGGAGTTCTCCTGGTGTAGGAAGGTCATAGGCCTTGGATCCTATACTTGATTTGTTTTATGTTTATATTTTATCATTTTAATGTAAATATCAAGTGAGAGAATGTTAATATTATAGGTTTTGTTCATCTTACAATCCTAAGTTCTTGTCATATTGTAGATGATAAATAATATATACAAGCCAAGGAATATGGAGGGGGTGAAATTGGATTCCCCCATATGTATGGGGATAATTATTTAGTAATATTTTATTCTCTTACATGTAATTGTAATGATGTTTAACATGGGAATTAGAAAAGAGGTCAATCATGAAGAAGTTGGAACACATAATGGATATCACTAATCAATTAAAATTAATTTATGAAACTTTCCCCAAACTAGGTGCTAGGCATGGAGATGTGAGTTATCAAGAATCATTGGTCACAACTACCTTAGTAGTTACATTTTTTATGAATGGATGCATTTTTTGAGCACACAAGGCATTGGGTTTTTTTTTTCCATACTATGAGTTATTTTCCAAGTTCACAAGTGTTACTAGAATTCTCTCAGATTGAAGGGAGACGGTGTTTTGCATATGTACTTTTATTGTTAAAAATTAATGCATACTAGTGTCTCACTTTGATAGTGTAGTTTTTTCCAAAAGGGTTTCTCTATGTACATCTAGTGTCATATAATGGTTTATCATTGTTTGTTGACTTCTATTACTTATTTAAGATTTTTCATTATATCTTAATGGTTAATCCAATGTTGTATTGTTAAAATCCATATTTACACTCTTTGGGGAATTAATTTTTATAGTAGTTCACCTTGAATTAACATCCCTTGTCTCTTAATGAAATTTTATTTTTATATTTCTTCCAACCAAAGTGGCCTAAAATTTAATGGTGACGTCATTGGGTTGGACAAAAGAGATAATGGCTCAAAAGCACCCTTGCAAGTTCAATCTAAAAGTGATCCATGAGGTAAATCTTCTAGTCCTATTATTGTTTGATAGTTCAATATTTTGACTATGCATGTGCATGGCTAGAAAACTACACCCTTGTTGGGTACTTTGTGGGTAGAATCCCCTTTAAAAGCATGCTTACAATCTTGGTAAACTCCACTTGTATCCCTCATGGAGTCCAAATAGAGGCTATTCAAAAAAAATTATATGGGGTTCTTTCCTTTCCACTTTCTTAAATTTAACTAAGGCCATCTTTGAGCATGGCCCCTAGTACATTTGTTCCTCTTTGTTAGTATTTATGTAGTGGACATGAAACTTGATTTTTCTTGAGGAAAATTCTCTCAAATTTTAGTCTAGGTTGATTCATTGGTCATTCCTTAACTACTTTCACCCTTCTTAGATCATATAGTGGCCTCGCTGGGGCTTGTTAACCATGTTGAGAAAGAACATGTTTTCTCAACCCACCCTTGAAAAAGGGTTTGAATTGATATTGACCTATATAAGGATTTTAGGATTACATACAATTCTATACAAGAACTTAGAAACTTCCATAAAGGGTCATGTCTCTCAAGTTTTTAAACTCTTATTATCAATTTCAATCCTCAAACCATAAAATTTGAGATTATTTTCTTGTTACCCAATGCTTTAAGTCTCAACCCAAATAGCCTACTAGCAAATATTCACCTCAAAAAAAAGGATGGCCAGACTATAGTGAATAATAAAATAAATTATTGCTTTTGAAGCTAAAAGTGCTAATCATCAACCATCAATGTCTAGGCCTCAAGTTTCAAAGCCTAATAGAGTGAAGGATATGGTACATTATCAACCTTAAGAGAGTCATTATAGGCACCAAACAAGCCTCACTTTAATAGAAAATTGCTTCTTTCTTGTGCTACTTTATAATAATGACTCTCTCCTACCACCTTTCACCATTCTCATAGCTTGGCTTGTGGGACAAAGGAAGGTGAGTTTATTTTAGATTGGAAGAAGGCACTAGTCAAGTCTCAAACTCCAAAAATGATGCAAGAGCATCCATGGCTCAATGCAATCTTGTGTCAACTTGAAGATTTTATTTTTGAATTTTTGAATTTTGGTGTGTTGGATTTCATGTTTGATTATTGAAATTCACATTTTGGTGTGAAATTAAATATTTTGTGATGTGGAAAATTTTGAATTTGGATTTGATTTCAAATTGGGTCAAATTGGTGAAGAGGAATCATGGAGGATATGCTTTAAAACTAAAAAGGTGGAAAAAGTAAATTTATGGTGTGGGTTTATTGGAGCATTTAAAGCCATTTGTAACTCATATTTTAAATTTCCATAGCTCCTAAAAAATAGGAACCCAGGAGATGGGTGCCCAAGTTGAGGAATCTGCTTGTTTGCTTTATTTGTGAAAGCATTAAAACCATTTTAAAGCCATATTGTATTTTGGCTTAAGATTGAAATATTAAAATGCATATTTTATTCAAGATTGAATATTAAATTATATTTTATTTTCCCTTCCTGGAGGTGGGTGTTGATTTTCCTAGGGGGTTTTGGAATGCAAGCTAAATGTAAATGAAATGCATTGGGAATGTAATTCCAGGAAAGCATGAGAAGAAAAAAATGAATTTCTTTCATTTTGGAGTTAGTTTTTTAAAGAGGAAAAACATAAGAAGAGAATAAGGGCATTGCTCACCTTCAGATGGAGATTTCTTTGTGGGATTGACAAATTTGAGAGTGTTGACAGAGGAAAAATCAACACAATTTGTGCAGATTGAAGACATTGTTTGTGAAATGCTTTGAAGTTGTAGGTGTTGGAGAGAAGATTGACTCCAAGCTTTGATTTGCTGCTACAAATCAGATTGTGTGATTTACAGGGGTTTCTTATGGCTTGTTACAGCCTTCAACCATGATTGGATTGTAATAGATTAATTTCCCATATTTAATTCAAAGATTTTCCAGTTGCATATTGAAATATGGTCTTGGCGTTTGTGTTTCAATTTATCTATGTTGTTGAATGATATTTGTGAGCTTTCTAAATTCCATTTGCAGAAATTTAATTTAATTTAGATAGCTCATACATTAGTGGTATCAGAGCAGTTGATCTTGTGTGTGTAAAAAAACCGCCGAAGAGAGGCAGTTTACACCAGGACTGTGAGTGTGGTGCTGCAAAAAAAAAAGTTTTCCAAAAGAAACCCATGAGGTAGGGGAAGAGGTAGAGGAGAAGTAGATAATTTTGTTAGAAATGATGAATTTAGAGTCTTGAGAAGGCAGGTTGAAACTTTTCAAAATGAGATAAGGAGAGAATTTGCAAGAGTAAGAGACCCAAGAAGTGAAGATGATGAAGATGAAGATGAACATACAAAGAATGCTAGTTTAGATACTAAGAAAAGAGAAGAGATTGTAGCAGTTATAAATGACCCACTATTGAAAGCTTTAAAAAAAATGGGGAAGAGACCAAAAATGGATGTGCCTACATTCAATGGGAGTTTAAATCCAGAGGATTTAATAGGTTGGTTTAATGAGTTGGAGGAGTATTTCGAATTTGAAGAGGTAGAAGACAATGATAGAGTGGGATTTGCTAAGACAAGACTGAAGGGACATGCCTCAATATGGTGGAGAGAAGTCCAATTAGAAAGGGGAAGAAGAGGAAAAGAGAAGATTATGAAATGGGATAAAATGGTAGACAAATTAAAAAGGCAGTTTAATCCACTTGATTATGAGTTAGATTTTCTCAAGAGGATGCAAGGTTTGAAGCAAGGAAACAAAAGTATTAAAGAGTATATAGAAGAATTTCATAAAATCCTCATAAGAATTGGACATTCAGAAGTAACCAAGGAAAAGATTGCAAGGTACATGAACGGGCTGCGGTCAAGCATTCAAGAAGAAATGGCATTGGTTAGAGTTGTGATAATGGAAGATGCCTATCAAATGGCATTGAAGATAGAGGAAAGGTTGAATAAGAGATTTGAAAGAAAACAAAGGGGAGAAGCTCATGGAGGTAAAACAGGAGGAAAACCATACAAGAATGATGAAAATCAAAAAAAGAGTTTTAAAAATGAAGAGGGTAGCAATAGAGCACAAAAATATGAGGATGGACAAAGCTCAAGAGACCAAAATTTCAAAGGTAGAGGTAGA
>VDFB02359391.1:0-26235 GCA_007258455.2 Sequoia sempervirens
TTCTCTATCCTTTATACTAACGTTTTATACTTTTTTACATCTCTGCATTTTATGGCTCCCTGTCTATTTTTTCTTGCTCTATGCATTTAATGCCTTAAAGTCTACCCCTCCCTCTTTTTGAATGTTTCTATGAGTCACACTCTGTTGTTGAATTAAAGGCTTAACACCATTATTCATTAATGTCAACTTTTGTGCTGCCCACTATTGTGAATGCAACATTTTTTTCCCTTCACACATGCATGCTAGTTGCATTTGAATCGATGAACTCATTTCATCAACTCATATTGCTTTGTTGTTGCTTGTTTTTATTGATACGTCTTGTTCTAGCAAGGACGTTTATGATTTGTTATTGCCTTCTCTTCATTTATTGTCAATAGGCTCAAGCACAGTTGTCATTATTAAATTCTGATGAAACTTCAAGCCCAAGAAATATTTGGAATATGAACAATTCTTATTTTCATCGAATAGATTGACGTGCAGCTAGATACTTCCATTCTTAATCATGGCTGCCATAGAAATCGACATTGATAAATTACAGTGTTAAGCCTGTAACTCAATAATAGACAGTAATAGAGATTAACACACAAAATGGAGATAATTCTTTAACTCAACAAGAGAGGCTAACCCATAAATGCACTAAAAAATAGCAAACACTAGGCATTAAATCATAAAAAGCAAAGATGCAAACAACCATGAAACAACACTATAAAAGGTATAGCAACTTACAAACACTTCATTTTTCCAATTCCAAAATGCTATACATGAACCCTCCCAAAAGGCACTGATCCCATCCCCATCGAAAATTCGAGCTAAACAATACACAACTCAAAAAATTAAAGTGTAAAAGATACAAGAACTTACAAATGCCATCTTCCTCGCTTCCAACATGGTAGATCTAAACCCTCTCAACAGACACAAATTTCAGCCTCATCAAACAACTTGAGCAAATGAACAAACAAGACAAGTAATACTTTGCTCGACAGACTTAAAACTTCACACCATAAGCCACTAATGAGACTTGTAGTTCAGTCTACTCACAATAAATGAAAACTCGCCAATAGTAAGTGTGATGTATTGCTTAATACTAGAAATGTTTCATGGCTTTTTAATGTTCTTAGCTATAGTTAGGTTCTCGCACCCACTGTTGTTGTGCATGCATACCATTGTGATAATGGGATTATGCATATATAGTCCTCCATTTCTGTTTAATGTCAATAGACTGTAATACAACTGTCATTAATTGCTTATGGTATAAAGTTCAATGATTTGCTGTGTTTTTTCATTTGCTTAAATTGGCTAACAAGGATGACATCTTTGTCTACTCACAAATTCTACATCCATCATAGTTCAGAAATGGGGGAATTGGAAAGAAGTTGATCTACTGTAACACCCCGCCAAAGAACCCCAAAGGACGACACAACTAACAACAATAATGGTACAATTTTTTTTTTGAAGTGCAATAAAAAGAAATGTAAATCATATCTAAACATAACACATAAGCTAAACTATTTCCTCTAAGGTTCAATGACTGCATTATGAACAACCTACTTAACAAGATCTAGCATACATCATGGATTAACTAACTATAAGAGTTCATTTTAAATCCATTGCATTGAATGAATAAACACATACATCTCCATACATGACATTAGATACATAATCATTAAAGATCATATAATAAGAAATAAGGAGTACATATATAATTTCTACATGGGAGTACATCATTACATTGTTACAAGCTTACATCAATGCTTCCCTGAATACAACATGAAGAATACATAAAGATTTCATTACATGATACAAATGATATACAGGTTCAATACATAACATAAGCAACTATCTCCTCAAACTGATACAAGATCTAGAATCTGGTACATAAGGTACATCCTTCACACACACAAACAACAACAACGAGAAACCTAATGGAGGAAAAAGCAAAATCCACCCAACCATGTGGAACCCTAAGGTCCACCCCCCGTGCTAGGAGATAACAATAAGGTCTCACTACATCAAACAGTCAAGAAGACAAAAGGATAACATAAAATAGACTAAACATAGCTCCAACATAACAAAGTATAACATGAACATCTCATAATAGAGACACTGCTTCCAGAGGCACGCACACAACAAAGGGGATCACATGACTACCTCCACCTAGGAATGTTAGGTTGCAATAGGGAGGAGTGTCATCACATAGCTTGCTATGGGTTACCCTGGCAGATCTTCCTAGGCTCCTGGCCCCCATCCTAGGTTACCCTAGCAGCCTCTTCCTAGGCCCCGACCCCCATTCTGGGTTACCCTGGTAGCCTCTACCGATCCTCGGCCCCCATACAAACTCATGCAGAATCAACATACCTTTCATGAAGACAAGGCAGTTGATCTTGCCATTCTAGGCCTTCACAACCCATCCTTAGCCTAAATGAGCACTGCATGCATGGGTGAGACATCAATTATCTTTTTTAATGTGAAAACTACATAACCCCTTAATTCATTAATTAGGTTATCACTAACTTAAGAAACTCCCAAATAGGTTACCCTGGACCACTTTGGGCTCCAACCCCCATTGAGAGCCACTACCCCTACTAGCAACTAGAGACCCAACACACCAAACAAGGTAAAGCCATCTTGCACAAATTACAAAACCATATGAACATAAACATAGAGCGAGGCATGAACCATCTCACACACAAATCCAAACCATAATAGTGAATAAGAAGTGCAAGGCTAAAGACCCTCATGTACACAATTCAAGTATAAAAATCAACCACTTTCAAAATGACAAAATCATGAAACCAAAACTCAATCTATTTTCCCCAAGCCTCTGGAAGTCTCTCAATAACCATTTGGCACAAAAAGCTCCCTCCATAAAACAATAACCAAAATCAACCACAATAATCAATAGTAAAATCAACCAACAGTGCATCCAAGGGAGACATCATTTCGACACTTTCTACACTCATTACATAACCACTTACTAAATTATTTAAAACAAGCACTCAAGTAACTAATACAATCACAAAATCAATATATAATAACAAATCATCCATTACATGATTGTGAACGAAATCCACATTTAAAGAGGATCGTCTCATTTAGTCATTTAAATAAATCCTTCAATCACCTCAATATACTTAAATCAATTTATTTTCTTTTCTATTCAATTTTCTAATTCGCTTATCTACAAATCAATTTGTTACAAAACATATATAATCATTTTCTCCTACCATAATGTAAATATATCTATTATGAACTAAATGCAGTTTATTTAGTAGTCACACACACATATAAACATATAAACATATATATATATATATATTTACAATCAGAATGCAGTTTATATTATAGAACCATAGTTGAATGACAGTATAATAACATACATAGAGATACATTTATTTATATATACAACGAATGATCACATAAGACCTATTTGATACATAGTATCAATGGTTTCTTTCAAATTGAATGGCATTCATTTTCTATAACATTGATATACTTGGGAATCAAAATAGCAAGCATGAAACATAATATAGTCGCCGAATTCCAAACTCAAGTAAATTCTTTGAAATGCAATGAATGGAAAAGTATTGAATATCAATCACAATGCATGGAATAAGTTTGTCATAATATAAAGATCAAATCACTAGGCCACTATCAAAGGCTAGAATTTGCAGTTATTAAACTTGAGCACCATTCGATCTGACTAAGATTTCCAACAATTAAATTCCAAAGATGGAAAAGCTTAAGGCTTTCAAGTAGATTGAAAAGATTGTGATACACCATGCAATTAGGTTTACAAATAAAGAAGGCGCCCAGCCTAAACAGAATGCCCCAACAAAAGAATCAACTTGTGGATAGCAGTGATTGCAAGACATGCACAAAATGAATTTGTTAAAAAGGCTAAGAAGCTTTTGAGCTAATTCTATTGGCTGGGACAATAATAAATTCAATGCCGAAATAAGAGACTAAAATTGCAGAACATGCACGTAAGGAAGCACTCAAAATATTGAATTTATGAAACATTCTAAAACACAATCAATGAACAAACAATCATTTTCGACAAACAGAGAAAGAAGAATTCAAATTACATCAATCAGAACAACGAAACAAGGAACAAAATGAAGCCAACTTGTAGTCCCACACTACTGAGATGGAACTCGATGTCGAGATTGAATTTTACATCCACAACAATCCACTTCTCCAAAGCCTTAGTCAAATCTTCAGTAAAAAAAAATTATCCAATTTTTTTGAAAACAATCCACCGAATGCAACTATTCTTCAGAATTTTTTTTTTTTGACCCAATTCTCTTTTCAAAAACCAAAATCAATCCTCCTCCATGATCTCCCAAAATGATAATTATTAACCAAGGAAAGCTATTGATTTTCAAACACAAAAATCAGATCAAAATCTCACAAAATAACAAGTTTCCAAACGACAAGCAGTTCGAAGTCACGCATGTGCTCCGAATAATTCTTTTTCTATTTTTTTAATTGTTTTAGTTGATTATCCATTATCTCCTTCCGATTTAATATTTTGGTTTATATTATAATATTTTCCCACCTTTTGATTTATTAAAACCTCAACATTAATAATAATATCTTTATATTTAATTATCAAAATACTTTATAACTTAGCGTTTTGATTTAATAATTAATTAACAAAGGCAACTCAAATACTATTTATCAACATGGTTTATTTAATAACTTATTCTTATGCATTAAATAACCCAAACGACATCTATCAACATCATGAAAGGGTGAATCATGGAGGGGCACTACATCTGCTTTACTTGCCTTCCTAGATAGTTTTCCAACTGGCATAGAGTCGTTTCATACAGATAAATTCTTGTACAAAAAAAATTGCCACACACCAGCAGCCACCTTGTTGCATGTGGTAGCTCAAGCCTTGTGTAGAAAAGAAACTGTTATCACTCAATTGTCAATGTCTCTTCTGCCCTGTAGTCTGTTGATCGATTTTAGTCAAGATCATTGCTTGCACATGTAATAGCTGAATTCTCCAATTGACTTCCCATTTCTCTCTACCTATATATGCAAATTAAATGATCCAGTTCTCTCATTCTTCATGTTCTCATTTGCTCAACCACTTTACATCTTTCGTATTCAAAGCAGAAAGCAAGAGGTTTGTAAGTTCCTATATCTTTTACACTGTCATTTTTTGTGTTGTTTACTCACTACCTCAGATTGTTTAATGAGAGAGACATATGTGTCTGTTGATAGGATCTATGCCTCTCATATTGGAAACAAAGAAAGAGATGGTTGTAATTTCCTATGTCTATCGAATCCATGTCTGTTGAGAGGGTTTGTATCTATGGTATTGCAAGCCAAAAAGGATCCATTTTTAAGTTCCTATACCTTTTACATATTCATTTTTTGCATTATATATTCATGCGCTTAGAAACTTTCATCAAGATGGAATTTGTCTCCACTACCAAGGATTTTTTCTATCAAATTGGAAACAAGAAACAAGCCATTTGTAGGCTCTTATATCATTTACAGTGTTGTTCTATAGTTTTTTCCATCTCCACATTTTTTTAGCTAACACCTACAATTTGTTGTTCTCTACATTTTATCGTTTATTTTCTATTGTTTGTTGTATTGTTTTGTCCCCTGTCCTTGACTGCCTTTATTAGTCAATGTCTCCTCTTCACTTACAGGCTTAACACCATAATTCATCAATGTTCACTTCTTTACTGGCCACAAGTAAGAAAGGGTCACCATCAATGGATTTAGGTGCCAAGTTCACTTGAAAGGACATTTGTAAGATTTTTTGCATCTTGCCTCTCTTTCATATTGATCAATCTCTCTTTCTAATATTTTCATGATTGTTTGCTTTTAACTATTTCTTGCATGAACTAATCACTACTTTTAATCTCTCCATGCAGTTACTTAAATCAATGAAGTTTGAAAAGATAGCTTAGGTGGTGGTCAATGATATTCATGCCGCTATAATCACAATGAAATTATCATTTCCACATGCATCAAATTGACTGATTCTATGTACATAAAACTATTTGAATTTCTATAAATTATACATTTCATAATTCATTGTAATGTATCAAATATCATATTTTAGATTTAAACAATCCAATCAAAGATATTTTCCCTACTTTATATAACGCTTATTGAACAAAACTTATGTCACCACATTTTTTTTTTTAATATAGTTGTTGATACAAAGTTTATTTGACTTCATCTTATTCATGTACAACATCGCATTCTCTTACATGTATTTATCATTTATCGTATCCCTTTTCTTAAGCATTTTTTATTGTTTCTTGATAAAGAGTACTTAACACGATGGTGTGTTGGTCATGATTAAGAATGTAAGAAATATTCTCTCTGCATGCATGCATTGTAACTGCACTTGAATTTATTAAATGGAAGTGAAAACCAGGTCTAAGTAATTGGAAAATGTCTGTGTATAAAATCATTAAATCTATGTCTATTGTATTGTGAGCGAAAAATGAGGCGTTTGTAACTTTGCGGGTCTTTTACAGTGTCGTTTTGTAGTTTTTTACAACTCTGTATTTATGGGTTAATGCCCATTGTTTGTTGTTGCCTGCATTTCCCGCACGCATGCATTACAACTACAGCCGAATTTATTAAATGAAAATGGAGATTAAGTCTAAGTAATTGGAAAATATCTACATATAGAATCATTTAATATTTGTCTGCTGAAAGGATTTACCTTTGTAAGTTTGTATGTCTCTCGTAGTCTCATTTTATAGTTTTTTACATCTTTGCATTTTACGAGTTAATATCTATTGTTTGTGATTAAATAAATAAATAAAAATGAATTGTTTTAACAAAATTACAATAATGTATACATCTATATATTGTCTATGTATACATATACGTGCATGTATATCATGAACAATATACATAAATATATATATATAATGTATATAATGTATATATATATAATATAATGTATATAATGTATATATATATAATATAATGTATATAATGTATATATATATAATATAATGTATATAATGTATATAATGCATATATATATATATTATCTATAAATACATGTATGTATATGTGCCTATATATATACATCTATATATATGTGTATGTGATTACCCTATACATAACCATACATCCATACTATATATACATATGTATCAGTATACACACACACACACACACACACATATATATATAGAAATGGTCATGATCAACATCCTAAATTATTCTATAACCACTCCTAGTATTCCAAACAATAGATAATGTAAACATCTCACGATGTTTAAAATCATAAAGTATTTGTCTATTGCATGGTTAAATATGACTAATCAAGACATAAAACTTACAATATGAATCATATATCTAGCCCGAAGATTTTCCTACTCAACATTCACATTCCAAAGACAAATTGAAAAATGATCAATCAAGCTCTTCACGACAAAAAATGCATAGCCGAGATCCACACTAACAAAACTTAATTATGATCATTGACTTATGTTATGGACAAAGTGATAATGAGCATCTCATTTCCCCATTAATACTACAATAGGTTATGTCTTTTCCCGCTCCTTCCAAATTTTCAATCTAATATTGACAATATTCTCTCTTGCCATTGATATGCCCAACTACCCCTCATTTGATTTGTCTATTGTAACCAGTTCACTCATGTCTATTTGTATGTACATATGTATGTGTCAATGTATATATATGTATGTATATATAAACCTGTACACATGTCGATGCAATTACACATCCATACTATATACATATATGTATGCATTTATATGCATACACATACATACATATATATAATACATACATACATACATACATACATACATACATACATACATACATACATACATACATATATATATACAGTATATATACACATATTCAAAACCTTGTCTTTAAGCACATAACTTTGAATACTGAACTAAAATTATTAATTTAAAAGACCAAAAAAAAGAAACAATTACAAAATTGTGTTTTGCTATTCTATATATATCTATATATGATGTATAGATGCATCTATATACATCTATACTATGGATAATACAGATAGATATATAGTGCATAGAGATACATACATCTATTATCTATAAATGCACTAAAAATGTATATGTATGTATACATATGTACATACGGATTTATATATGTATATGCATATATATGTTTCTATATATATACTTCTTTATATATATGTATGCCATTACATACATACATACACATACAAAACTATAAATACAAGTATTCGTGATCAACATCCTACATTAAAAAAGACAAATTGAAAATGATCAATCATGCTCTACAATTACAATTCAATAAATTTTCTTTACATTTAAATATCACTAGTGTTACATTTAAAGTAGTTATCAAAACAAGGACAAAGCAAGTTGTATGAGTCTACAATTAGCAAGGTCAAACTCACAAGTTTTAAGATGCTTCCAAGTGTTAGATAATTTTTTGTAAAGCATAAAATTAACCCTACATAACAGATTCAATTTATACATAATTGAATGATAGCTATGAAATTGAAACATTTTTTCCAAATTGAACGTGTATATTTAGCTAATAGGCTACATATAGTGTGAGATTTGAGCTTGAAACAAGTCCCACACCTCCAAACCACTATTGAGTCATCGAAAAAAAAGGTTCAACTGTTATTTAATGGTAAACTAGTTGTCGTTTAACGGTAAAAACCTCTAAAATATCAAGTAAAACCCTCCAAAATCTCACTTATCACATAAAGCCTAGATAAATATTGATTTGACAATTGGACGGGAACATTCTATTTTCATTTGTAATGTTTTTTTGTCAATTTGATGACAAATTTCTTTTTTCATTTGTATTTCTTTATGTTTTAAATATGTATGCAAATATTTTATAATTAGATAATAGTTAATTTCTTTAAGGAAAAAATCTAGATTTGTCTAAGTTTATTTAATTCTATTATCTAGCATTTGTTACTAATTGTTTAATCCAACCACATGCAACTAGAATGTGTAGCGCATCCATGCATAAACACACACTCTCTAACATATTAACATACATATAGTTTTCTATTGGCTTATGCTATGGATAAAGTGATAATGAGCATCGCATTCAAATTTTGAATCAAATATTGACAATATTTTCTTTTTCTATTGATATGCCCGACTACCCCTCATTCGATTTCTCTATTGTAACTTGTTTGCTCTTGTTTATTTGTACGTACATGTGTAAGTGTGAGTGTATATATATGTATGTACATGTGTGTACATACATGTCTATGTATATATATGTGTATATATGTATGTATATATAAACCTGTACACATGTCTATGCAATTACACATCCATACTATATACATTATATATATATATACACACACATATTCAAAAACTTGCCTTTAAGCACATTGTAAGAGTTGAGATATAGCTCTGATACCATGTAGGAGTTTATGGTGAACTCCTCAAACACCTCAGAATCACCTGCAAGACAAAATGACTTCCACAAGAGAGAAATGGCAGAAATATTATGCTATCATTAAGATACAAGAATGCCAAATTGAATATATCAAAGTACATATGAAGCCTTGCTTATATAGGCAAGGTGGTGAAAATACTTCCAAGAGGTGCATTAACTCCTACTACCCATAAAAGGTGGGAGGTTTTAACTACTTGGTAAATGACAAAACATGTGGCATAACCTCCTCAAGTGAAGACAAGAGCGAGGTGGCACATAAAACCAAAAGAGGGTGAGAAACCCAACTACCCCATAAACTACTTAGGTAAATACAAAATAGTGGTTATGAGAGGTGGCACAACAAGCCAAGAAAGGATGTGTAACTTAACTACCCATGTGTGGAGAGTGTGACATGTGTAGTTGTTGTATTTCGTTACATGTCCTCATATTACCACATCTAATAAACCTAAGCAAGCTTAAATAATAATGTGTAGGAAAAATAAATATTCCCTAACATAAGGAAAATAAAAATCCTACACTAACACATAACTTTGAATACTGAACTAAAATTATTAATTTAAAAAACCAAAAAAAAACCAATGACAGGGAAAAATTTGGCTATTCTTTATATATCTATATATAAAGAATATATGCATCTATATACATCTATACTATGGATAATATAGATAGATATATGGTGCATATAGATACACACATCTACTATCTATAAATGCATTGTAGATGTCTATATATGTATATATATGTGCGTACACATTTATATATATATATATATATGTATGTATATGCATGTATATGTTTCTATATATATACTTCTTTATATATATGTATGCCATTACATACATACATACACATACAAAAATATGAATTGTTTGTCATCTACATGCTTAAATATAAGTAATTAAGACAAAACTCTACAAAATGAAAGACGGATAGCCTAAATCTACACAAACAAAATTTATATTTGTCCATTTGGTTATGTTATGAACAAAGTCATAATGAGCATCTCATTCCTGCCACCATACTACATTGCATTATGTAATATTTTTAATTGCCACTAATATGCCAAATTATCTACCATGTAGTTTGTCTATTCTAACCCATTTCTTTAAAATCCACCAATGTCTTCTCTTTCTAGCATGCAAAGATCTATCTATGTATCTATCTATGTATCTGTGGATGTATATATTTGTTTGTATATGTATGTACATACATATGTATTTACATACATATCCATGTATATATTAGCATATATATATATATATATATATATATATATATTTCTCAAGAATATATAAACATGTACCTATGTACATGTAACTATGTATGTCTGGATGTATATATATGTACATACATATATGTGTAAACATATAAGTTTTTATAGGTATGTATGCCATAACACATACACACAATACACATATAACTATGTGTATATACAAATAAACATACAAAAATGTACATATTCTACCAGTTCACTAATCGCTATAAATTCCACACCATGGTTTGTAATTGATAACTTTGTTTTCCAACCTCTAGGGGACGGGACCTAGACTTGGCTAGTCCACTACGTATAACTTTCATTTCAGGACCACATCACCAAGTATCATGCCACGTCAACATGCTTTTTGTCAACATGTCCAAAAAGGCCCAAAAAAAAGTTGAGACCAATACTTTTGCATTCACATCATGGATAGTTATGATTGGTTTCTTTTTACATCAAAGGAATACAATTTCTTGAATTATGGATACTCAACTAACAACTATTGGGCATTATATAAATAATTACTATCACAAATATTGAAACGTGCTCAACTACTGCATTCTCTCCTTTTGCAAATATCAAAACCCAACCTTCTTCCCCCTGGTAGGGACTAGCTCCTTCAAAGCTCTTGTTTTTATTAATTTATATTTTTATTATATTCCATAATACATAATTAATTTAACTGCCTCTAAAATTAATATAATAATATATGAAAACAAATATAAAAGCATTAATCATTACCACAATATTTAGACTTTTCTAACATATAATATAATAATATATGAATCCCTTCAACCAAAATCCTACCTTAGAAACCTCACATAACATATATTGCTTAGCCCTAAAAAATTCTAACTTCTAATTCATCGAAAAGTACACTTATAAATTTGGTTTTTAACTAATATTAATGTATAGTAATTATTATATATCCTTAAATAGTACTACTAAATGTACGAAAAAACCCTCTACCAATACAAAAACAATAAACCTCCAATATTTTATTACTTAAAAAGTACTCAATACTACATAGATAGTTAAACAATAAATATTTTATTATTCAAAACTACTTGGTTTTTTTGAAGGATGTGAAGGCCACAAGAATGTTCAAACATCCTCAGCCAATTAGATTGCTAATAATTACCTTTTCAAATATATTTTGTTAAAAAAATCACATCTTAACCATTGAAAACATTTGAAAACACAGATATTTGTCTTGCACAAAATAATTCTCGCATTTCATTCATTAACAGATACACATGTTATTCACCTTCTTAAGTGATTTGAAATGTGATAGTTCCTATTGTCAACATATACTAAAAAAAAAAAAGGGAAAAAAAAACTCATGATTTGTGAGAGGGGTCATGTCCTTTAAAAATGAAATTTTTAACTTTATGATAATTCATGAAAAATATTAAATAGACCTCAACATTTATGCCACACTTTTGGCATAATAGTTGTGAACAGTCGCGACCTGTAGAAATAACATTCTTTTGTGACCTAAATAATGGGGTTTGAAACTAAAGAGAGTACTTCGTTCAATTGAGGCATTTGAGATTTGTTGATATAATAAAACATTTTAGAGGATTCAATAATATTCGCATGGAGAAAGATCATATATGTTTAACAACACTTGGCTTAACTCTAGGATGATATATGGCTTGAAATAGAGATGATACATGTACATAGCATTATGGACTTGAAAGCCTCCAATGGTCAACTTAAAACAATGAATTAGATTGAATTTATCAACTTGGGTCCAAAATTAAAAACATAAGAGGCCTAGTGAATTCCAATTGAGAGAAAACTAGAAATTCACATTACAGAGATATAAAGCAATATTCCAATCAAATTTAGTTTTTAGCTTAGATCTAGATTTAAAAATTATTAAGCAATTATAGACCCAAGTGTGTAAATAGATTGTGGTCGAATGAAATCTAGGGTTTAATCCATGGAATTAATTGGTGTTCATGTTCGAGATTTTATTTGAGTAGTAAGTCACAATTTATTATAAGTATTTTGGATTTAGACTTGTTTACCAAAAGTTGTGTAGAATACAATTGGTTATGGATTTGAAATTTCTAATAGATAGATCTAAATTCATTAGTGAAGTGGAATAAATTATAAAGTTGAGTCTAAATTTCAATTGTGTAAGTACTTCATTTGTTCATAGTCCATCTCTATATGGAAATAATTTTCAAAATATTTAATTTTTTTTGTAAACACATCTATTGTGTGGACCAGAAAACTCACTACACTAAATGCTTAATCAAAGACCTGATATGTTACCAAAGCCACCTATATATTTGTCATTTTTTATGACCTGTTCTTTTTTTTTTATGAATAGGCATTAATATCTATATTAATAAAAGATAATTATACACATTCACAAAAAAGGGTGGGTGGTAAGAAGGCACACCCCGAAAGTCACATGGGAAGAGCCTAGAAATCAGGAAACATTGCAATAACAGTAAATAAAAAAGGCCATCAAGCGGTCATAGCAGTGCCAGCAGAGGGTGGTGGGTCCCTATCATTTGATTTACCCCATACAACAACGGGGTTTGGAGTGACGTCGGGGAGAGCCCAATCATCATAATATTTCTCATTTTCTTTATCTTTATCTTCATGGCGAGGTGAGATTACCAAATCCAAATGTGAGAGCCACCTACAAGTAGCAGTGGGCCAACCAGAACCACCTCCAAGAGCATCACTAGAAGGCCACCCAAAAGTGTCACTTCCACCCCCCACCACTCCTCTAGAAGGCCGCCCTAGGTCATACAATGGAGGAGGAGAGGGAGACCACCTACGAGGGTGAGAGCTATGACGAGGAGGAGCCCAAGAATGGGGGAAAAATCCCTACCAGAGCCACACCATCGCAAGCCTCGTGAAGATGACCAGCCCCAGGAGGAAATGGGAGAGGCAGGCACGTGTACCATAGTACAAGGGGCATTGCCCCAGTGGTCCAGAAGCTCCTAAAGGTGAGAAACTTCAAGAACATTTTTTTTTTCTTGCACTTGAATCTACAAAAAAAAATTAGAGAAAATAATAGCTTTAGAACATAAAGAAACAAATTTATCAATCTAGTTGTGAGAAAATATGCAAGCATTTCTATCTTTCCAAATATTGAAGAGGATTTCCACCCTGAAAGTGTGCCCAATTTGAGTACACTTTATGGGGATCCTGATAGATCCCCCCAACAAAACCATATTCCAAGAGAAGGGCTCTAGCCAAAATGGTCAAAAGAAGTCATGAATCCAATTCCACAGCTGCTGAGCTTTGGTACAGAGCCAGAAGAGGTGTTTAAATGACTCGACCTACACACAAAATGGGCAACGACTGGACCCCCAAGTGAGAAATCCGAGACCCCACTGGTAATCCTTGAAAAATAATACACCAATAAAAGTGGGTGAGCTTTGGCTCAACACTTGTAGACCGTGGCGTAAAATATTTGCACCAAACAGACATTGAGGACTGGAGGTGCTATCTTTGGTTCAAGTTGTCAATCATGGGAAAATAAGGTGAAAGCCATTGATAACCAAGTTGAGCCTTGTAATTTCTAAAAGGGGCTTCTGGATACCATATCCATTCTTTCCACCAAGGCTTGGGGGAATGGATACCCACCTTATGAAGCATATCAGCTGGAATGGCACTCACTAGGCCATTGTAAGTTACATGATCATGGTTTTGAAAACTAAACTAGGTACGAAAAGCTTCCCACGACAAAATAATCATGGTGGGTCTATGAAATAAATCTTGAAGGGTCTGGATACCCTTCTTGTGGAATATGAGGGCCTTAAGCCAAGGAAGCTTGGCCAATAATCGACCTACACTGGAAAAAAGAGGAGACCACCAAATATTATGTTGATTGAACAAGAGCCCATCATGAAATTCAGTCTCAGACCAGTGGATCCAGGGCTTGGTCATCTCTTAAGCATGCGAAATGCTTTTGGAAACAAAGGTACCCAAAATCTGAATTGGCTCCCTCATAGCAAGAAGGTTTTGAAATCCAATTCCCTTCCAAGAAGGTCTATGGGTGGGATAACCCATTTCAATACCATGCCTAAGGAGGATTTTCTAAGCCTCATTTCTAGTAAGAGATCTAATAATCCGTTTAACACAAAGAGAAATCCCTTGTCACTAAGTGGAAAGAAGACCAAGCCCACCAAAGTCTCTAGGGAGGCAACAAAACTCCCAAGCAATATGGTGAAAACCTCAATGATTCTCAGAAGAGGCCGAAAGAAAATCTCTAAGAAAATTTTCTAGCTTAGCATAAGAGGCCTTGGAAGGGGCCCAGCATGAGGAGTAATACATATGAGTCACTGCTAATATTTTGGAGAACACCTTAAATTTACCAGCCAGAGGGAGCATCTTGGTAACCCAAAAAGCTAATTTCTACTCAATCCAAGATAGAACCGCTTGCCAAAGATCAACAGAAGAGGCCCGAAAGGATAAAGGGATGCCAATAAATTGAAAGATT
Source organism: Sequoia sempervirens (assembly GCA_007258455.2). Lineage (NCBI taxonomy): Eukaryota > Viridiplantae > Streptophyta > Pinopsida > Cupressales > Cupressaceae > Sequoia > Sequoia sempervirens. Next base: position 15,192 of record VDFB02359391.1, read on the forward strand.
TCACTAGGAGCAATCCACTTCCACCCATATTGTTGAATCAAAGAGGACTAGGAAGAATAGATTATCATAACACAATGTTTTGTGCTACTAAATGGTACAACTAGAGGCCAAGAAAAAAGGTCTCTAGACAATCCAAGAGAAACTTGTCACATTATTTTCTTCTTCTAACAAGGTAAGGAATGAATCATTAGAAAAGTGGCCATTGACCAAGCGAAATTTGGAAAATTAGGCAAGGAGATCCCTTGAACAAGCCCCTTGAAAACAAAATGAGCAAGAAGACCAAACCCCTCGGTAGCTAGCACATAAGTGAAGGGGCAAGTGGGAGCATAATGAATGGAGTGAAACAAACCAAAGGATTGGGCGGGTGGCCATTAATGGTGATGCAAATTGAGCTTTGGAGAACAACATTTTCACGGACTAGATGAAATTTGGGCAAATCAGCACGCAAACATAGCTAAAATGAAGAGCCATTCTATGCTATCATAAGCTTTGGAAAAATCAATTTTGAGAAAAAAATCCTTTTGATTAGAGTGTCTCTCCTATTCCATGCCTTCCTAGATAACAATTATGTTTTCCAAGATGAACTTGGATTTAATAAAAACCAGTCTATTCAGGGTGCACGATCTAAGGCAAAAGATGGCATATTTTTAAAGCAAGGGCTTTGGAAATGATTTTGTAGGAGACATTGAGGAGCGTGATGGGCCACCAATTATAGATATCCTTTGGATCACAAGTTTTAGGTATGAATTTTATATTCCCTTTGTTGATAAGATTACCTAGGGATTTAGAATGAAAAGCTTCAAGGTAGACTCTATGCAGATATTTCCCCACACAATCCCAAAGGGACTTGTAGAATTCACAAGAGAACCCATCAATTCTCGAGGCTTTATCATCGGCCATAGTGTAGAAAACTTCTTTGAGGTCTTCAATTGTGAAAAAATTCTCACAGAAAGCTTTATGGGTTGAGGAAAGCCTTTTTGGCACAACAACAAGGTAATCCTGGAGTGCATTATTCTACTTGGGAGTATAATCTTGGGCTGTGAAAACTTGCTCATAGTGCTTAAAAAATTCCTAGCGAATATTAGGAAATTCTGAAAGCACATTATTGCCCTCTTTGATTCACTTGATGTTAGGTGACAAATGTTTGGCTTGAAGAGCCAAAAAATTCTTTCAAGGCATGGTCCCCAATATTAAGCTAGTGTAATTTGACCTTGATTTGCACCCTTATGGCCACATAATTATCAACAATTTACTTTTGATGTCTTAACTCCACAACCTTGACTTGTAGAGAAGGGGAGAATGGGTTAGCAATCAAAGCCTCAGTGGTGGTATAGAGATTAGATGTTGTTGCTTCATAAGATTGTTTGTAGAAAAATAGCCATCTGATGCCCATAAATTTGAAGAAATCTTACAGTATGAGTGATGCCATCATTCCACCACTTGATCCAGCCAATTGAGTGTAGCGGTCACTCCAAATTCATATAGTGCTAATTTGGGTGGAAATTATGGTGATTAAGGTAAAATTGTAGTTTAAGATTATGATAGAGTTTTGTGTCTGAGTTTGGCTTATGGAATCCCTCAGTTCTTACCTAGTTGTGTCAATCCAGGGTCGTAAACTAATGAAAGGTATAGTGGTTGTTTTCTCAAGGGATGAAGGTGGTAAGTCAAGTGGGAATGTATGCATATACAAGTCTGAATAAACCAGTAAAGGTTAAAACAAACTTCCTTAAATTGTATTAAAATAGAAAGACCTATTTTAAACTCTTATCTACTCTAGCAATCTTAACTCAATTCTACTAATACATGCTTTATCTCATAACATCATTAAAACTAATAAAAAAACTAGAATTAATTGTTGAAATCACACTAATGTAATGCAAGCAACAAGAGCTATGCATTTGGGCGACAAGACCTCTATGTCCTAGCGACAAGATACAATAAGCCTAATAGATTATTTGTAACATTTCTAATACAAATTATATGCCATTGGCATGCTTCCATCCCGCAGCATGTGTCCATACCAAACATTAGTAATACTTAAATCACTTCACTCTTTATGAATATAATTGAAACTCGTTCATTACCACGCGCATACTATGTTATTAATATTAATGAAGTTGCATACAAATCAAATAACTGCTAATACATAGAACAAACACAAATAATACCTCACACAATAGTAAATAAGATAACTCCAAGCAATGCCAGGGAGTGGGCCCTTTCCCCCAAATGATTGAATGTAGTGGAAATGCTAAGATATTCGCAGCTTAGTCTTTCAACAATACTATGTATTAATTCAAACTTGCAGAACATAAATTAGAATGTTTACATGCTCGCAGAAAGGCATATATATAAGTCTTTAATACAAACAAAGTGCTTAGAATATCATGTCCACTGATCATACGTGGATAACAAAAATTTTACCGATATATGAAAATAGTAATATGGCCTATGACCTACTATTTTTCAAAAGCTATTAACCGATATCAATCCTAGTCACTAATTACCTAAGACTATACTAGGAGACAACCATCAAATGAAAACTACTAAATCACATGGAAATTATTGTCTTCATGCTTCGCCCCTTTTTAACCTGTTTCACACAACCACCATGATTAGTGCCTATAAATGGTTGATTACCTAAGAGTTTGCATATAATTTATATTATATCGATTCACTTTGATTCTAACAAATATTATGGCAATAAAGGAACAATAGGCCAAAGGGGTAAACTATTGTGGACACAACACCAAAAAAATCATGATAATAATTAAGACAACTATTGACCTCATCATTCCCCCCAATTGAATACATTGCATGTCCTCATACAATATGCACCAGGACTTAAGATGATTTGGTTGTCCACTGTTGCACTGTAGTCAAGATCTCTTTATTCCACTGGTCTTTTAGGCCCTAAATGATCTGCTGGTGCTCAACTTTGGAGATGTAATCAGTGGAAATCCTTTGCTCCATCTCAGCTTTTAATTCATTGACCTTCTCTTGGTGGTATTCCACAGTCATGCATTTCTCAGCAATCTGGTCTTCCCATGATTCTTTTAACTTTTCAATCCTATTCCTATGCTCTGTCAAAGTGATATACCCTGGAATAACTAGTGTGAATTATGCATTTGTTTATTCTATTTGATCCTTCAAATGTTTAATCTCACCCTTTTGTTGCTAATTGGCATTTAGGGCTTGTTGCAATTGTGGTTGAAGAGTCAGTACTTGGGCTTCCAATCTTCGTACCCTATCTTGTAGATCTCTAATTTCCTCAATAGAGTATTCTTCACCCTGGGAGATGTCATGAGAATGTTCCCATGAATTTTGAATTTCTTTATTTGGTTGTTCTTGTGAAGGGGTTGCAAAAGGAATAGATTCTTGGTTACCTACCTCCATTTCTTGACTCTATTCTTTAGAGCTTACAGATGATTGTAACATGTATTCCTCCTCCTGTTCCTCAGTGGAAGTCTCAGATACCACATTTCTTCCCTTCTTCCTCTGGCAGTTTTGGCGTCGCAGTTCTTTACTCACCCTATCTTTTCCTTCAGTCTTTGTTGTCAGAATTTCAACCTATGCTTCAGGGGTTTCTTGGTTTACTATGCAAGCTGCAAAGGCCATTTTTTGCAAGCTAGAGGTTACTTCTAGATATTTCCACTTGAGCCTAGTGTTGTAGAGTGTTACAACTGGAAGAGTGTTAACCTCACTAACAGATTTATCCTTCCTGGTGCGGGGCCGTGACCCACGGCTTGTCTATTTTTTTTCATGGGAATGCTCATATTCTTGACTATGATTCTTATTTTCACCTGCATTACAGGGGTTTTCAGTTTGTGGGGTTGAAGAAAGATCTGACCCTATCTCTTTTGTGAGTTCATCCCAAATACCCAGCGTGACAGAATTGGCTAAACCCCTTTGAACAATTAGCTTGATCAAACCGTGGTGAGCCAGGGAATTGTTGCAACTTTTTTGGACTTCTAAGCTCATCTTTTTAATGGAATGGAAAAGGTAGTATGGCAGATTAACCAGTTCTTTATGGTGTAAATGACAAAGAAATCAAAAATGGTGGGAAGAAACATAGGCATACCTCCCTTCCCCCGTGATATACTAGATAACTACCTTGGCAACGTTGGGCCAATGTGCAGGCAAAGAGGTCCATACAGTGCCCTATTTGGGAGTTGACTGCAATTTCTCATCATGTCACAAGAACCTCTAGATTTGGAGTTGAAGCTCAACATGCTTGTTTGTGGCTACAGGAAAATATTCATCCCCCATTTTTGGTAACCCCATCGCTCATGCTATGATTCGAGGTGTAATAGACAAGGAAAGACCTCGAACCATCATGGAATTATTGACAGCATCTAATGCCATAGCAAATTCGAGAGCCACCCCATCATGATACCCGTAGAGCTTTTCGAAAAACACAAGCCATCCTGTGGCTTCAAAGACGTTGTATACTATTGTATTGGATTTAACATTTTTCATATCCTTTGGCTCCTGATGTCGATGAATACCTCCCATGGTGAAAGAATTAACAAGAAAACTTGACAGGATGTGTTGACAATAATGAACTTTAAAAATGAGTTTATAGTTTAAATGGGTTTCCTTGTTGGGATAATCAATAAATGGAATGGCGACAGGGTATGACATGACTAGGGGTAATCATGTGACACAAAACCCCCCTAGCTAAATGTATGAAACTATCTGCAGTTTTCCATAATAATTGCTAAGAAACAAAAGAAAACCAATATAAAATAAGCGGCATACAAACCTTGGTCGAATTACCATTAAAGCACGTCGGTGGGAATCGGTGAGGAAATGATGATGGATGATGAGGGTGCTAGCACAATTGGTCGATCCAACCAGTGATCAACACCAAGGCAGTCATCGGGATGGTGGCAGAGGGGAAAAAACCCAATGGAGAGAAGAAGGCATGTGACTGGAGAATGGGAGATTGTGTAGAGATTTGAATGCAATGAGAAGGTGACAAGGATAGGTCACATGAATGGGAGGGAGTGATTGGAAGTTGAGTGGCAGTGGGACCAATGCCAGGGTGGCATGAGAATGAGGGAGGCCAATGTGGCCAAGGAGAACAACACCAGAGTTTGGAGAGAAACCGATGAAGAGAGAAACAGGGTCCCATGAGGGATGGAGAAAGAGGGGTAAAAATGGAAGGGTGGGAAGGCCGCATGGTGGGTGTTAAGAGGTGTGGAGGAGGGAGGCATGGGAGTGGGGTGGGGATTATGTGGCGGATGGTAAGGGTTTATGGGGTGAGTGGTAGGAGGGTTTTTGGTGGTGGGGCCATTATGGGGTGGAAGATTACCCAGTAAGCGTTGGGTTGGCCGGTATTTTATTTTATTTATTTTATTTATTTGTTAGATGCTATCTTTTCTTCTTTTTCCTTCTTTTTTCTTTTTTCCTTTTTTTCTTTCTTTATTTATTTATTTTACTTTTTTTAAAAAAAAATTAAATTTTTATTTTTTAGTCTAATCATTCTTGGAGGAGGCCAAAAGGAATGACAATGAGTTCCCTGGCTACTTCCAAAAAGAAGGCTTCCTTGGAAAGAGGCTTTTTGTAGAGCTTCATTCTATGACCATTGACGAGGAGACTTTTGCGTTCAGAGTCCACGGTACAGAGGCAAACATCACCATTATCATATACTGTCTCAATCTCGTAAGGTCCAAGCCATCGCGTGTGAAACTTTCCTTTTAAGTCCTGAAAGTGAAAATCATACAAAAGTACCCAATCATCAGGCTGAAAGGATCGGTGTCAAATGTGATGGTCATGACATAAAGCACGTTGTTTCTGGACAACCTCGGCATGAAAGAGTGCTTCTTGGCACATTTCATCTAAGGAGTGTAGTTGATCAATGCATTCTTTTTGGGCATCGGAAAGACTCGTTCCCAATTGAAGTGTAGTGTAGAGGGTCTTGATCTCAAACTCAATAGGAAGAACTACTTTCTTACCATAGACAAGCTCATAGGGGGTCAGACCAGTGGTGGTCTTCCACATTGTGCGATAGGCCCACACAACTTTAGGAAGTCGTGCAGCCCAATCATGCTTATGAAGAGCGACTGTCTTGGTGAGGATGTTCTTGGTTTCCCTATTGGTGACTTCCACTTTCCCATTCGCTTGAGGATGATAAGGCGTGGACTTGCGATGGAAAATTTCATACTCTCAAACCAAGGCCGAAATGAGTTCTGATGTGAATTGCAAGCCCTGATCCGTCGTTATTTCTCATGGCACCCCAAACCTTATGAACATCTCAAAATACAGGAAGTCGACTACCTTTGTATCTTGGGATGCTTCAAAGCTACCACTTCGATCCACTTGGTGACACAGTATGTACATACAAGGATGTATTCCTTGTTTCGTGATGGCGGGTTGATTGGGCCAAAAAAATCCAGGCCCCACTTCTCAAATGGCTCTATGGACAACTGTGGGTGTAAGGGCATCTCATTGGAGCATATAGGGTGGCCCATATGTTGGCACTTTTCACAATGATGAACATAGCGCTTACAATCCCTATGGATCGTAGGCCAATAATAACCTACAGTGAGGATCTTCTGAGCAGTCCTTTGAGCAGCAAAATGTCCTTCGCATGGTTTTGTATGGCATGCATGAAGTATATCAAAGACATCATCCTCGGGTACACATCGTCGCATGATATTGTCAATGTTGGCGTGAAAAAGCAATCCGTTGATCCATGTGTACTGCCCTCTGAGTCCAACCAACTTCTGATGTTCCCTTGGAGAAAAGTGTGGTGGAAACTTGCATGTGACTAAGTAATTTGCAATATAGGCGAACCATGGACTCTTTGTTGATATGGCAAAGAGGTGTTCATCTAGAAATGCATCGTCAACTGGAGTGGGTTCATTGTCTGGTTGTTGCATCCTAGATTAAAAATCTACAACCACATTTTCTTGACCAGGCTTATCAAGTATAGTTACATCAAATTCTTGAAGTAAGAGCAACCATCTAATAACTCTACCAGTGACAACAGGTTTATTCATTAAAAATTGAATTGTTGAATGATCTGTATGAACAAACAACTTGTAGCCAGTAATATAATGACAAAATTTGTTAATTGCATAAACAACGGATAAAAAATCCTTTTTAGTTACTATATAATTCACCTTGACCCCTGTGAAGTTCTTACTGATGTAGTAGATGGAGTAGAAAAGGTTTTCTTCCTTCTGTCCAAGCACAACTCCCATAGAGGAATCTAAGGCATTAGTATGGATATGAAAAGGCAATTCCCAATTTGGACCTCAAAGTACTAGTGTGGTTACAAGTTTGGTTTTAATAGCTTCGAAGGCTTCTTGACATTTTTTTGTCCAAGTGAAAGCTACATCCTTAGCTAACAATGCAAATAAAGGGGATGCAAGTTTACTAAAATTTTGGATAAACCTTCGGTAATACCCTGCATGGCCAAGGAAACTATGTACATCCTTTTGACTAGTTGGCGTAGGCAGGTCTTTAATAATTTGGATCTTCTTGGGGTCCACTTGGATAGCTTTAGAGGAGATGAAATGACCAAGCACTATGCCTTCCTTCATGAGCATGTGACATTTTTCATGGCTTAATAAATTAGTATCTATACATTGTTTAAGCACTTTTTCTAAATTTGTTTTAGCCTCCTCATAAGTATTACCATGTACTGTGAAATCATCCATATACACTTCAACACAATCATTTACAAGGTCAGCAAAAATACTTAACACCGCCCTCTGAAAGGTAGTGGGGGCATTGTACAACCCGAAAGGAAAGACATTATATGCGAAGGTTCCCCATGGACATGTGAAAGTATTCTTGTCCTGATCCTCCGGTGCTATGCGAATTTGATTATATCCGCTAAATCCATCTAGGAAGGAGAAAAATTGCTTACCTGCAAGAGTATCCAACACTTGATCAATAAAGGGTAATGGAAAGTGATCTCTTTTTGTAGCTTTATTGGGAGATTTGTAATCAACACATGTTCTCCACTTACCATTCTTCTTGGGAACCACAACCAGAGGGACACTCATTGACTATCTTAAATAGGATATATAAACCCAACATTTAACATTTTTTGTAATTCTTCTTTAACTATTTCACGCAAGGCGGGATTAAGTCTACATTGTGGTTGCCTAATTGGATGACTACCTTCCTCAATATAATTATGGTGCATGCAGGTGTCTGGATGGATGCCACACATATCTTGGTATTCCCAAGAAAATGCATCTTTATTGGTTCTAAACATGGCAATAAGGTCTTGTATTTGTTTAGGGCTTAAATGAGGATTGATATTGAGTGTGCGACTAGGTAAGATTTCCATGGCCTCTGATGAGGCAGGTGAATCAATGGCTAGAACCTATGAATCGGGATTCCCTGAAGACAAAAATGGACTGTATAGGCAATGGTGAGGCAGCAGTTGATGTAATGTGATGAAGTGTTGAACAAACCGCGAGTTGCCTACTACTAATGGAAAGTTCCCAAAAGGACAACGTGTATTTACACCTGAAGGAAGAACCAAATTTTCTAAGAGTTGGTCTGACTCATACCTATTTTGGAGTAGGTTAAGGAGAATATTATCCTCTGTGGATTCTGCAATGTCATGCGCTTGCTCAATTTTCAAAATGGGTAACGACTCATCTAGGTCACTATCGACCCAAACTGCATTTTATGTATCTAGTAAGGGTTGTGCAGGTGGATATAGAGTAAACTGTTTTGTTTGCTCCCCATTAGAAATAACCATATTACCTGACCGACAATTGATAAACGCATTTGTAGCAGCTAACCATGGTCGTCCCAAGATCAAGGGGTATCCCCCCAACTTTATTTTGGGCTGCAAAATCATAAAGTCAGTTGGATATTCCCATGAATCAATAGAAAGAATTACATCCTCAATCATACCTTCTTATTTGACTAAAGAACGATCTTCCATTTGGAGAATTGTGGGAGTGGGTCTAAGTCCTTCAAGTGATAATTTCTCCTTTGTTTCATTTGTCATGACATTAATTGCAACACCCAAATCAACGAGTGTATTAGGAATAGTAACCTTACCAATGCTTACCTTGATGACAGGGCTCCCTGGATCTGAATATTTAGGAATAGCTAAATTTCTGAGCATAAGGTATGCCAGTTGTCTGATGACTTGTACAGTATTCAGGTCTTGCTTCTTCTTTTGCTTTTGAGTGCATAGCTCTCGCACTGTCTTGGTGTACACTAGAATGTCTTTTATGGCCTGCAATAAAGGAATTTTGATATTAACATTACGAAGCTCATTAACAAGATCAAATTCAGGTTGCAGAACCTCCTTTTGTACTAGCTCTGATTGAAATCTATCAGGAAATGGGGGTTCTTTGACAGGCTCATCTTCAGGTTCATCATTAATTTATGTGATAGTAGGTCCCTGAAGGGCTTTTCCTGACCTCAACTGAACTCCTTGCACCTCTACATTATTTATAGGATAAGTAGGATAAATTGCCACCTCATTATTCTATATAGGTTGTGTTGCCTTATTGTTGGTATTTGGATTCAGTTGGGTTGGCATTGATGTGGGCTTTGGCGGTTGAGGTGGATTGGTTGATTGGTTCAAAGATGGTGGTATAGGTGGGAGATATTGTTGTGGATGATGATATGGGTTGAGAATTGGAGGAGATGGAGGTTGTGGTTGTGATGGGTACTATTGCTGATATGGTGGGGGTTGTGGCATTTGTGGCCTCCATGCCTGTTGCCATGATTGTGAAGCATACTGATATTGTGGCATCCATTGAAGGTTAGCGGGAGGTTGTTGCCAGCCCCCGTACCATCCAACCTGATTGGAAAAGGAATTGGTTTGGCTAGGCCCTGGGGTGAAATAATCATTTAACATTCGAGGATGCATTGATCAAGGTGGAAAAGGTTTCCTAGGGGCCATATAGTAGATAGGTTCTTCAGAATATCCCATATCGGTCATATCTATGGGAAGAGGTCTTAGGGTAGAGCTCTTACTGGCTTCCTCTAGGGATGAGATATTTGTCCTATTATAAGGGAAATCTTCACTGCCATATTTCTTCCTACATATAGGACAAAATACTGCTAGGGCCTTTTCTGCCTCCTCTTGCTTTCTATGGGTATACAATGTATCTATCTGTTTACCCATGTGACTCAATAAATCAGTTTTAAGGTCTTCGAGTAAATTACCTATCTCACGCTTGGTGATACCTGTTGAAGTTCCCACATAATGCAGCTTGCATAGTAAGTTCCTTCCCAAGGACTGCGACCTGGAATAGTTCCTGTAAATATCACAAATATCATCAAAGTCCATCTTAGAAATATTCCCTTTACCTATTAAATTTAATGCTTCCACGACATCATCTCTTATGCCTCTAAGAAACAACATTTTAATAGTATCATCATTCAACCCTTGTTGATGAGATCATTGAAGACTGAACATAAAGCATTCAAGATAATCTTCCACAGACTCGTCTTCCTTATGTTTCATACAAAAGAGTTTGTTCTAGTTTTCCTTGGTTTTATAGTATTCTTGGTACTTGTCCAAGAACAAATCCCTCATGACATTCCATGTCCTAATGTTGAGGTTCATAAACCAATGCAGGGCTACATCCTTCAATGTGGCTGGGAACAGTTTGAGCTTCTGTGCATCATTCTGATAATCATAACTATTGCACAACACATCAAATTCAAACAAAAACATGTCAGGATCCTCAGTAGAAAGACCACAAAAAATAGGTAAAGTTGAATGAGGAATATTCTTCATAGGGGCATCTTGCTCAGGATATGTGATAGGAAACTCAAAAGTAACCAGATTATTATTGGTCAATGCCCTATTACCATTGTTGTTGTTATTGGGATCCATGACGTCTAATGCCCAAGGAGTAAAATAGGTTCTAAATGGCTCATGGGTTTCTTCTGAGAAACTACCAGCTTTAGCCCCGTAAGACTCTTGGAAAAAAATTTCAACCTTTTTGTGCAATATCTCAAAAGAGCTTGAATGAGTATTTGCAGGTGTCTGAACAATAGTGGTCTCAATAGCACACTTCTCAAGATCAGGTTCAGGTAATTC
>VDFB02359392.1:0-19744 GCA_007258455.2 Sequoia sempervirens
AAACATAGTTGGCGAGACTTCATTCGTCACTGGGACTTCACACCAAAGTAAGCCTTTCAGCCAAGGGTCTCCCCGATATATGATATGAATGGCCTATCGGCCAGAGATCTCCACTCGGCATAGGGTTACAATGACAGTCACAAGTCACAACGATAAGATCCTTTGGCATGAATTAAACATTGTCTCGGCAACCTATACAAACCACAAGATCCAAAGTTGCTAGTCGGCCAGACCCAAAACATGTCACACTGACTTTCCTGTCTTAGAGGTTTCAGCCTATGAGATTGAGGCATATATTTCCAACAATCTCCCACTTGACGAAGATCACATAGGCACCTCCAGAGCATAAAAAAACTACAGAAAATCATGGGAACTAAGGCCCATTGAACTGGCACACCACCTGAACTTGTTTGTGTTCACTGGCTTCGTTAATGCATCTGCAACATTCTCCAGAGTATCAAATTTTTCCAAACTGACCTTTCCATCCTCCACCATATCTCGCACAAAATGGTACTATACATCTATATGTTTTGTCCTAGCATGGAAAGTGGGATTCTTTTCCAGACAAATTGCACTATGACTGTCACAAAGATAGTTATTTTCCCTACATCAAAACCAATGTTAGAACACAAATGTTTTAACCAAAATTATTTTTTACAAGGATGTGTAGCTACCATGTATTTAGCCTCTCTAGTGGACAAAGTGACTACATCCTGCTGCTTACTCATCCAACTCACTACACCACCATTCAACATGAATGTATATCCATTGGTGGACCTCCTGCTGTTAATTTCCCCTACCCAATCAGAATCCACATAGCCTCAAATATTGAGTCCTCTGTGATTCAACCGAGTTTCCATGGTAACACAAAGAAAACTCTGAAGTTTCCTTCAAATATTTGAAAACTCTCTTTACAACATCCCAATGTGTCCTTCTAGGATTAACCATAAACTGACTAAGAACTCCCACTACTTGGGCAATGTATGGCCTTATAAAAACCATTGCATACATAAGATTTCCAACCACACTTGCATAGGGTACACTGGTCATGTCTTCCATCTCAGTAGGAAATTTTGGATAGTCTTCAACAGATAGCTTCATTCCCTGCAAGACTGGAACAACTAGCTGCTTGCAATCATTCATGCAAAATGTCTCTAGAACAGTCTTGATATACTTACTCTGACTGAGCCAAAGCTTTCTACTATTCTTTTCCCTAGTTATCTCCATCCCTAGAATATACCTTGCTGCACCAAGATCTTTCATTTCAAACTTAGTAGACAACCGAGACTTAAGATCATAAATCATCAACTTACTATTGCCTATGAGCAACATATCATCAACATAGAGAGCAATAATAAGAACTTGATCACTTTCAACTTTGTAATAGACACAATGATCAGATTTTGATCTTACAAATCCCAAAGACAATACAAAATTATCAAATTTTTTGGTACCACATTCTAGGTTACTACTTTAACCCATACATAGACTTTTTTAACTTGCAAACCAGTTTCTCTTTACCTTTCTCCACAAAGTGCTTAGGTTGGGACATGTAAATCTCTTCTTCAAGATCACCATGAAGAAATTTTCTCTTCACATCCATCTATTCAACCTCTAAGTCATACGCTGCTGCAAGTGACAAAAGAAATCTGATAGATGTCAACTTAGCTACAGGAGAAAATTTTTTCCCATAATAAATTCCCTCTACCTGGGAATAACCTTTTGCAACTAACCTCGCCTTATATTTTTCCACACTGCCATCCAAACCAATCTTCCTTTTAAATACCCATTTACAACCAAAAACTTTTCTACCTTTAGGCAAGGGCACCAAACACCAAGTGTCATTCTTTTCTAATGGTGCCATTTCTTCATTCATGGATTTCAAGCAATAGTCTGAATCAGACATTCTAAATGACTCTTTCATAGTCCTAGGCTCATCAATGCTATAAATTAAAGCATAGGCACAAGTAGAATCTATCAAAGAAAACCCATACCTATCAGGTTGCTTTCTTTCACGAGTTGACCTCCTCACTTGCTGAGGTTGAGGTTCTTCTTCTTCAGAACTTTCTGAACTGCTTGAGCTCTCCTCAGTTTCAGGTACATTTTGAATTTTGAATTCCTTTTTATTTGGTGTTGGAGGAATTTCAACTACATCCTTATTATTTTCTAACTTTGTCTCTGACTGCAGATCCAAGGTAGAATGCTTTAGCTCATGAAAGATTACACTTCTGTTGTATACAACCTTCTCTATATTAGGATTCCAAAGCTTGTATCCTTTTATGCTAGCACTATAACCAATAAAAATACATTCGACAACCTTGTTCTCCAGCTTAGATCTTTTCTGATATGGCACATGAGCATATTCCTCAGCCAAAAACACGAATATGTCTTAAAGAGGGCTTCTTACCAGACCATACTTCCAAAGGTGTTTTCTCAACAAGAGTAAAATTTGGAGAATGATTTATCAAGTAACATGCTGCAACAACCACCTCAGCCCATAACTTCTCCTCCAAGCCAGCACTACTCAACATACTTTGTGCTCTCTCCATCACTATCCTATTGAACCTTTCTGCAACTCCATTTTGTTGTGGAGTATAAGGTGTAGTCTTATGTATTTTAATCCCATGATCTTTACAATACCTCTCGAAATCATCAGAACAAAATTCACCATCATTATTAGTCCTTAAGCATTTTATTTTTCTTCTAGTCTGATTTTCTACAAGGTTCTTAAATTCCTTAAACCGACTGAACACTTCTGATTTACTTTTCAAAAAATATACAAATTCTCTTCTTGAATAATCATCAATGAATGACACATAGTATCTTGACTTAGACAAAGAAGGAACATTCACTAGACCAAAAGCATCAGAATGAATATAATCTAGCAAACCAGAAGATTTATGAGGACTGGAATAAAATGAAACATGGTGTTGTTTTCCATATATACAATGTTCACAGAATTCAAATTCGAGGTTACAATCTTCAAGCCCCTCAACCAGGTTTTTATTCTTTAAGGTTTTTAAACCTTTCTCTCCAATGTGGCCTAGCCTATGATGCCAGAGCATAGTCTTTTTTGTTGGAATTTTAACTTCCATAGAATTTATGCAATTAGGACCATTTCCCTCTTTTCCTCCATGAGTAGCTTTTTGTGACTTTACAGAGACACTATTGCATTGAACAATGCATGCATCCAACTTGTACAAGGTACCAATACAAGCACCCCTTTCTAGCACCATTGAGCCTCTAGTCATCTTGCAACCATTTCCAGAGAACGTGACTTGCACTCCAATATCATTCAGCTTACTGAGAGATAGTAGATTTTGAGCCAGACCTGGTATATGCATCACATCCTTGATTCCCTTCACTCTACCATCAGGGAATTGGATTCTGACTCTTCCACGACCAAAAATCTCCAAAGTTGAATCCGTAAACCAGTCTTTATGAGATGTTAGGTGGAAAGATGCCCCTGAATCAATCAGCCAGACATCATCTAATGCATGTGTAGCCAAGGTTGCAATGAAAGCGTCTGCATCACTTTGAGAAGAATCATTATCAGAATTCTTCTTCTTCTTCTTTTTCTCCTCTTTACAATCCTTTCGGACATGACTAGGTTGCCCACAATTCCAACACTTTACCTTGGATTTCTTGCCAAGAGACTTTGATCTCCCCTCTGATTTCGATTTGGACTTCTTGTCCTTCTTTCCTTTCTCTTTAGATCTTCCTCTAACAACAAGAGCCTCCTTTGCCATCTTAGAAGATTTTCTTCTCATCTCTTCTGATAACAAAGAAGTAACAACATCTTCCATCTTGAAACTAGATGTTGTACTCCCAATAGCCATCACCAGATGATCCCATGAATCTAGAAAAGAACATAATATTAGCAAACAACAATCCTCTTCATCAATCTTCACACCAACAGATGTTAACTGTGCAATCAAAATATTGAATGCATTCAAATGATCAGCTATAGACCCTCCTTCCTACATTCTCAAAGTGTACAAATTCTTCCTCAGGAACAATTTATTCACCAAGGACTTCCCTTGATAAATACATGCATGTATCTTCCACAAGGAAGATGCAGTCTTGTCTTCATGCACATTGAGAAGAACAGAGTCTGCGAAACAGAGCCTTATCAGCCCCTTAGAATTTCTATCTGCAAGGTCCCAATCTTCTTGCTTCATGCCTGTAGGCTTCACTCTAGACACAAAAATCCAAAGATCATGATCAACCAATAGATCTTCCATCTTAGGTTTCCACAACTCAAAATTGCTGCCATTGAACTTCTCTATTTCAATCTTTCTTGATGTGCTTGCCATCACAATTTGTAATTAGAAATTGAAAAACTTCTACAAGACTCCCACTGAATAGAAATTGACACAAAAACCCAATGCACCCACAAGGATAACACAACTGGCCAGGCTCTTATACCACTTGTAAGGAAAGCTAGATGCAGAAGCAACTCTCCTAACATCAAAAACCTCAGGGAAGAATGCATAGACTCTTTTAAATTTTATAATTACAGTTCAATTAAGATGCACTTGAAAGAGATAACAGAAACAAATTATTAGACAAACACATATGAACACTAGATATACGTGGGAAAACCCTTACAAGAGAAAAACCCACCACACCAAGAGAAGTCACTATGTATTATAGAAATAAAGATGACATATAGAATTATGACTTATCTTTCTGATGTCAATTTTCAGCAGCATTCATCATGAACAACCTTGTTACAAAAAATTCATGTTACAGTCTTCACAGAATAGAATTCATCCATTGATCATACAACCACACAAAAAACCGTCGATCCTTCGAACCCATCACAATCTACAACCATAGAGTAAATCCATGTCACCCATGTCTGTCAAGCTTCCTCACAGAACTGCCACAATGAACTATCTTCCAACGGTTCCCATTTGGCTCCTCTGATTGGTCGACAACAAGCCACATAGGATAGTATTCACTCGATCAAAAAGCTTCAATCTATGTTGGCATGTCAATGAGACACTAACTGTGTCTCCCCGATGCCACACAACTTAACATTTGATATCGCCAAGAATTCACCTATCAGCAAGATGTCATACCAAGTCCAGATGACTATCGCTAAGACTTCCTCATGTCACTAAGACCTCATACCAAAGTTCTTCACATGTATTGCTATTGCCAAGACTCATTGTTGTCTGTGAGATGTCATACCAAAGCTCCATAAGTCACATAGACATGAGTGTTCACATCGGCAAGACAATCATCTTTCACTGAGAGAACATACTAAACTTCTAAGACTCTCCTCAAAGATTTCAAAATAAACATTTTCGGTGAGAATTCGTTCATCGCTGAGACTTCACACCAAGACCCCTTTTGTTATCCCGATGACTTCAATGCAAAACCGTTTGGAAAGACATCACACATCGGTAAGACTTCTTACCGAGCCATCACATGTTACTCTAAGTATATACTATCGGTGAGACAAACTAACTGTTGCTAGGAGTTCATAGTGAAACCTCCATGTTACCCCAAAGACACCAAGCAAATGCTATCGGCGAGACATTCCTATCGGTAAGACTTCTTACCAAACACCCAAGACTCTCTTCGAAGACTTCAATAGAAAACGCTGTCGGCAAGACTTCGTTCATCATTGGGACTTCACACTGAAGTAAGCCTCTCGGCCAAGGGTCTCACTGATATACGATATGAATGGCCTGTCGGCCAGAGATCTCCACTCGGCATAGGGTTACAACGATAGTCACAAGTCACAGCGATAAGCTCCTTCGGCATGACTTAAACATTATCTCGGTGACCTGTACAAACCACAAGATCCAAAGCTGCTAGTCAGCCAGACCCAAAACATGTCACACCTACTTGCCTCTCTTAGAGGTTTTAGCCTGTGAGATTGAGGCTTATATTTCCAACAACTATACTAAAAAATTAAGGCCACATGTGGACCATCTAGGAAACCATTAGTATACATATGAGAGGCTTCAATATGTGAGGTTTTTAAGTTGGAAGGGTGGTGCAATGAGAAAACTATGAATGAAGAGTTGGAAAAGGAGTTTTGGAGAATGGACACCACTTACAAGGGTTAGAGGTTTCCCTTACATAGAATTGAAAAAGATGGTAAAATTGTCACACTTGATGATGGCAATGGGTCTCCATTCCATGTGGACTTATTCGCTCGATTGGCCCTATATGAGATATACCTATTTCTCGGTAGGACAAGTGTTGGGTATGGAAGTTCTTGAGTATATGTCGATTGTTCCCATGGTAATTTGAGCTGACATTCAAATTCATAATTCTAGGTTATTCGACTATGCTTCATTTGTCTCCAAGGATCTCAACTTAGCATTGGTGGCAACCAAGAATAAATCCCTTGTTCTGCACCATAGGCATTATTCTCTTTTAATGCATCTATTATTGTACTTCAGACAAGAGTTAGGGATTTGGCTAGAAAAGTTGAAGGTTTCACAGTTTGATAAAGAGGGAAAATTGTTACCCATTCAATTGTGGACTACCATTTGGGAGAGTAGGTTTTCTAATTCCAGTTTCCTATATTTTGAAGAATATTTTGTAAAGCCAATATATGAATTCTACAATCATCCTTGTGCATACTCATTGTCCGATGAAATAAAATGCTTCCTTAGACCTAAGGACTTTAATGGACCAATTGATCACAATTGGGGAGACTGGTATTGCTTTGAAGATGCTACTATGGTAAGGGTGTTTGGTTTTGAGGATTCTCCATTCATTTTTCCTAAAATAGTCCCATATAGGATTGCATATTTGGAAATTGTAAGACAAATGGATTTTTCTAGTTTCATGAATTTTGGTTCATTCGAGAAATAGGAATTTATGCCAAGTACTCTATGCTTTGGTGATTTTACTATGCTTGCAAAGGAAGGATATATTTGATCCTTGACAAATTAATGCAGTATAATATGAATAAGGGTCCACCAAGACAAGGTTTTGATCTAGAGGGACATATCAATTCTACCAAACAAAGGATAAAATTTGGACGATATGATCATGTGCCTTATCAGTTTGATGACATGATTAGAAATTTGGAGGCATAGGAAGTAGAGAGAGTGGTGGAGGAATACAACCAAGGGTTTCCAAATATAGGGTTCCCTTTTTCTGGAGATGAGGAAACTAGAGAAGATATTCCATGAGACATACTGAGTAGGATTTCCAAATTAAAAACTCAAGATTACAATTGAGCTCCTAGAGAACTAAGTGTTGAAGAGATCCAAGATACAAACACTAGATAGATGGCATATAGGTCATTTGTAGCAGATAATGAATTTGAATTCTTTAGAATTTAGATCTTTCTTGTATAAGAAAAAGGGCAAGGAGATAAGGGAGATAGTTGATAATATTACAGCAAGCAATGAGGAGCAATTACTAAATAATTTGAAATTAACTATGGATAGAGAAATGGCTAATATGACCCCTGACAAATGAAGGAAAATGTTAGAGGATGTTGGAGTTATGATATTTCTAGGGCTTGATTTGAATTCTGCATTGGTGTTTGATAGCTTCTTAAAGGATAATAGTGCCAAAAACAAGCTTAGTCTGGAGGGGGTGACAAAAATATATGTTGGATCCAAATATAACCCAGATGAAGGATCACTCATGATATGGGCTTTGTATCCACCTCATAGAAAGTCAGTGGTGATTGATACTGAGAAAGAATTTGGACATGTCATGAATCTGAAGGTTGGAGAGGTAGATCCTGTGGCGACTATAGACATTGGGATTAATGTGGAAAAATTGAATAAAGCCCAAATACAAATGTTGATAAAAGATAAGGAAATGTACAAAATAAATAATGAAAGGATTATGAGAGAAAATGATCATTTGAAGGACATGCTAGGAGTTACAATGTGTGGACCTCCTAAATTAATATCATATGGTGAAATCTCACATGAGTTAAAATATCATTGGGAGGAGTCAACTGCATATTCATAAGGTAAATATGATACACTCGCTGCAATAATTAGAAAAAGGCAGGCCAACTTAACGATTTGGTTGAATAAGCTATGGGGAGCATATTCAAAGAAACATGTTATAGGGAAGGAACACAAGAGAATTGATGGAAGGATTGAAGAAAAGTTTTGAGAATTAAATGAAAGAGATGTTCCTGATAGTGTGGCCATTGGTATGGGTAACCAAATTATAAAGAGACACAAGGACTATTATGAGGAACTGTGAGAAGATGCAAAGGGCTGGTTGATGTTACGAATATGGGACTGCCTGCACTATTTGAAGATGGAGAAAATTTGAAAGAGAAATCCAAGTGGATTGAAGAATGTGAATCGATGCTGTAGGGAATTCTGGAAAATGCTATAGGGAAGGATTCAACATTGGATGAGAGTTGCGAGCACAACGAAAGGATGATAAAGGTGGAGATATCGGTCAGGAACACATTAGGAGATGTTGATACTCATGAACGGAAGGATTATCTAGATCATTTATCAAATGTTCATCTATGGATAAATAGAGCCTAATCTCTTGTTTTAATTAGTTAAGTAAAATAGAACATTTGTGAAGGGATGTGTCCCTTCCAAGTTTTGATGTATTTATATCTATTCCATAGTAATGCAACAGATATAGGTATTAGGAGATATTCAGTAGATAACTTTCTAGCAAAATGCTTTCATATACAAAGACTCAAATGAATGTATTTTGATGGAGTAAATGAAGATATCTATGTTATGGATTAAGATTTTGGTATCAGTTGTTTGTTAAATTTATGCAGTTATTTGATTATCTCCATTTTGATGATTCTCTATTTTTTAAATTGATATAACAAGTTTATACTTAATTTATCATTGTACATTTACTATATATGTGTGATCTGGTTATTCGGTTCTCTCAAGTAGGGATTAAAATCTTTTAATCAATCACAACAATTGGGAAGTGTTAGTTGGATTAATAAGAAGAATCACATAACTAGAATTTCCATTCTATCTCAAGAAGAGTTTGTCAATTATTCACTTGCACGTTTACACAAGTTGTAAATAATTTCTATGCCTGATAGTTTGAATTATTTCCATTATTGAAATCCACATTTGCAGATATTCATTAGACTCCATATACCTAATAAGGCACTAGTCCCCCCTTGTATTATTTTATAATTTTCATTATTCTTATTTATTTTACACTTATATTTACAAATACACATACATATGCATTTATTGTTTTCATTTATTTCTCATGTAGTTTAATAGTTTGATCGATTTCATATTATATGTGTTGAAGACTTTAGAATTTCAACTACATTAATTTATGGATATGTTGTCTCTATAACACTACAAAACCATATGCTCTTTGCATTTACACTTGCATATAGAAATACACATTTATATACATAAATATAGATTTCTTTAATGATATGTTGCATTTATTGTTCTAGGAGAGCATCCAATAATTTCATTTACATTTACATTTAAAAATACAAATACATACGTACATACATATTTATGCATCCTATTCCGTATTCATGCATCCAACAATTACAACAATATCCATGGGACCTCTTACACAAGCTGCAGTAATCACAAAAAGTGTAAGAGCCCCTTTATATCATGTTTGGACTACAAAACCCTCAAACAAAAGGTAACTATGTTGTATGCAAAGAAATGAAGCTTTCTAACTCAAATTAATGCCTTAAATCCTCAAATCAGATTCAAATCAAAGATAACACATATCTGGCACTTTTTTCTCTAATAGCTAAGATGAATTCCATTAGGCTTGTACTCTCCTTGGTAGAAGCATAGAGATTTGAAGCCCATAAATAGATGTCAAAAGTGCCTTCTTTTATGGAGACTTATAGGAAGAATTTTACATTTTTAAAACTCTAGATTGTATCAATATTGATAACTCCAACTCTGTGTGAACATTGAAAAATCATTGTGCAGATTGAAATAGGATCCTTGAGATTTGTATGAAAAGATCAAAATGTTTCTCATCAATTCTAGTTTTATATGGATTCCTCATGACCCTATAGTCTACACTCAAATAGTAGATAGGAAATTCTTGAGTTTTATACTCTATGTTGATAATTGAATAACTATGGGATCTTACACCAAGTAGATTCATGATTTGGAAGTATACTTAGTGAGGCATTTTAAGATGATTGACTTAGATTTGTTACATTTTTTCCTTGGTTTATAAATTTTATAGTCTACCAAAGTAATTTTTTTAATTAATCCAACTATGCTCAAGGCATTATTTGATGCTTCAACATAGAAAATCCAAGTTCACACCAACTCCTTTTTAATTTGGATTCAATCATTCTATCATGCTTTCTTCTCCTACAATTGATTGTACACTCTATAACACTACAAAACCATATGCTCTTTGTATTTACACTTGCTCAGATGTTCCATCCATCCATCAGATATTCCATTCCATTCCATTCCATTCCTTCCTTCCTTCCTTCCATTCCATTCCATTCCATTCCACACAAAAAGTGTAGAGCCTTTATATCATGTTTGGACTAGAAAACCCTCAAAAATAGGGTAACCCAGCTATATGCAAAGAAATGAAGCTTTCTAACTCAAATCAACGCCTTAAGCCCTCAAATCAAATTCAAATCAAAGCTAACACATATCTTCACAACATGGAATTTATTTAAAATCAAAAATGGCTGCATGTGACCAACTTACGATGCTGCATAATAGGAAAATACAAATTTTTTGAAGAAAAACACAAATTTTCAAATGTCAAGAGATTATATTTTAAATCCTCAACCATCAACAACCATTACAATGATCACTTTATGCCTTTTAAAGTCCTTTACATCTCAACCACTGAACAACCACCTCTACAACTGAATTTTTAATCTTTTATGATCGCATGAAACATAAAACACACTAATTTCAAGGTTGTTAACATCACTATTGAAATGTTTTAATTTTTTGACCTTTCAAACATTAAAAAGTACATCATTAAATCAATCATGTAATGGCATAAAAATTAAAAACATCATGAATTAATTAGGTAACCACATAAGTCAAATATAATTCTATCAAGAAATTAATATTCAATAGATAATATAATCGCATAACTTATACATTTAAATGTCATTGATCTTCTTTCTTCATCCAACTCTTTGTCTATATCATCCAATCCAGATTTGACATTGTAAGGATTGGTCATATCATCATCATCGTCATTGATAATAGTTTCAATAATGTCATCATCCACACATATATCATCTTCATGAACATTAACTCCCACATCATCACGATCTAGTTCCTCCTCTTCGACATCTTTGTCAAGGACATCATCAACTAACTGTTGATCTTGATCATCATCTACACCATCTTCTACATCTTCAGTATATTATTCTTCCACTACATTATACTTTACCGGCCTTCCTCTTGGATCGTGTCTAACAACAAATGACCAACCTAGTTTACCTGGAACCTTTGAGTAAAATACCTGCTCACATTGGCTTGGAGAACATAGGGCTCATTTTCTATCTCACTTGATGGAGCCTTTTTATTAACCATGAGTAAATCCATTATCATGTTCAATAACAGTTCTCTCATGATCATTTTCATTCAATCATAGCCTATACCATAGGATGAAAAACAAAATTAATCTAAAGGAGTTAAAGTCACACTCAAGTATAACATCCAAAATCCCATAGTATCAATTTTCTGAGACTTCTAGATGTATGTAAACTTCTAGATGAAACATTAGTCTGAAGGCTGTGATTATACCAAAATCCTGAAGTTTTCTTCGTTGATAAATCAAACTTTTTATTCAAAATTTATGACCATTGCACCACATAGCCTTGTGGTGTTTCACCTAAAATATGTCAAACATGTAAAATTATTGCAATATCGTCAGTTGATAAACATATTTATTCTTGGCTGAATGTATGCAAAGAAAACAATCTCAACATATATATACATCAATATAATTGAAAATAATTAAATAATATGGGTGATTAATATATTTATACATACTTTTTTATCTCTTAAACCATATGCTAAATCAATTTCCCTTTGTGAAACATTGGAATCTCCATTACGATGAACTTCTTTAACCAATGAAGCCACACCTTCCCATGTTAATGAAAAACCAAATTGTTGACATCATTCAATCCATACCATCATCTAATCAAGATTGTTTGCGATGTACAAATGAAGTGCATCCCACTCTCGGCCAACTGTATCAAAAAAGATTGAAATTCACAAATGACATATAATTAGTTAAATACCATGGTATACGACTTTAATTCATAATTGATGCATATTGAAGATTAATAATTAAATAAGTACAATATACATAAAAACCATATGTAAAATGTATTCCAATTAATCTCCATAACCATCTTATAATTACCTCTCACTTTCCTCAATCTACTTTTCCCCATCAGGTACTCCCCTTCAAATTTGTTAATGGAGTTGGATCCCAAATGCGATCTACATGGATCTTTGTTGCAAACTTAGGAAGGTATTCACTAATGTACACAACGATCTGATATACCATATATCCCTCCACAATAGAACCCTCGGGATGTGCTCTTTTTCTAACCAAAGCCTTAAAAAATTTCAAGTGCCTCTCAACCATCCACATTGACCTTGTGTGTACAGGTCCACACAATTCAATCTCCTCAACTTGGTGTATGAGGTAGTGTTCTTGTGCATTGAAAAATGTCAAAGGTAGACACTTTTGCATTTCACACATTAGACGAGGAATTTTTCTCTTCCAATAATTTATCTTCTTTATGCATTTCTTTAGATGACATCCATCTACAAGTGATTCAAGGCACAAATATATTAATGAGATTTAACAGAAATATACAATATATTACATAACAAGTAAAACAAATGTAAAATATAATATCTATACAATGAATTGAACAAATATAGCTACTTACCTCATGTATTTTCCAAGATCATATATAACTTGCTTGACATTGTTATCCAAGTTGTCTAGGAAAGCCCGGTGGAAGCGTATTGCAACAATAATTATAAAATGATCTTTACATTATTTTTCTAAAGTAGTAAACATAATACTAAAAGTGCAAAATGCATTATACAAGTGTATATAATATACAAGAATAATCACCTTAACGAAGGTATTCCAATCATGCATTTTCATCCTTGAGCCAAATTCACCTTTATTTATTATTATATTGTTTATGTTCGCAACAAATCTTGTGGGAAAATGAATTTTTCTTATGACTTCTTTTATAGCATTGCTTTGTTACTTCGTTAATAACCAATGAAGGGCACTTATATTAATTTGGTCTCCATTGCTATTTAATTGAATGACATTTTTTCATTTGCAGTTGGCTTCTTGAGGCTCTGCACTACAAATTTTGACAATTTTTCTTTGTCATCTGCTTCCATCTAATATTTTCCATAACATTTCTATTATATATTCATTCTGATACAACCATTGTATCAAACAAATGTGCAATTTGTAGCTGCTGTAGTAAGGGCAACCTACTAAATTGTCGGGGATAACTTTTTAGTCCCACGTGATGACCATTAGTAGCAGTGACCTTCATGAAGCATATAAGTTAAACAAATTAACAACAAAAATCATTGTCAATTATAGCATGAGTAAACACAACACAATATAAAAATATAAATTAAAAACATATCATATATAATAGATAAACAATTTGATCTGATGTATAACCTTGACGATTAATTCTATTATATTCCAACTTCCATAGGTGGGGTGTCATTCTTTGTAGTTTTGATGTAGTCTCTTCTTTCCCATTGAAAAGATGTTTTTCAATAGTTTGATACTTATGATTTTATATGGAGGAAGTGCCTATACTCATCAAACGCTTACTTTCCTAAACTCGTTGAATGACAATATTTTATCTTTGGACCACAAAGAGGACATGCAAATTTTCCCTTTGATTGAAGACCTGCAAGATCATATATAATTGGATTAAATATGTCAATTTTTATAATTATATATAATGAATAGATTATTTAAAAAACATTCATGATATCTACTTCATAAAATTAAATATTGTTAAAGTGTAGTCAAATGTTATAACATACCACACAAATGTGTTAGCCCTGGGGCATCATGAATTGTCCATACAAGCATTGGATGGAATTGAAATTGTCTTTGTCTTATTGGTCTAGAGACGTCATACATAGTGACACCATTCCATAGCTTTAGTAACTCGTCGATAAGAGGCTCAATATATACATTCATATCTTTAACTTGGTACTTACCTAGTTGAATGAACATAAACATTCCATAATTATTATAACCATTTTACTACAATATATATAAATTAATGTACATGATTATTGAATGAAAAAAATATAAGTCATTATGCAACAAATAAGACAAATGAGATGTTACTACATTAAAGAAAATTGATGTAAACAAATACCTAGAACAATCATTGAAAACATTATGTGCTCCCTCTTTATTGACATCCATGGAGGAATGTTATTGTTGATAACAAAAATAGGCCACACCAGGTAAATAGATATCAACTCTCCAAATGGATTGACACTGTCCATTGCCAATGAAATCCTGAGATTACAAGGTTCTTCTTTAAAGTGTGGCCATTTTTTCCTCCATGTCCCTAAATGAAGAACCATCCGCAAGAATTTGAAGAATGTCAACTAGATAGTTCTATTTCATGCATGGTAATCCATAAATTGTGCTAAGCTTTCGCACCTAAATAATCATTGCATATGTGGAATAATGGAAATACAACGAAGAAGCTTGTGAGGCACCTTTTTTGTTAGTTGATCTGTTCGATATCTACTGATATGAAATTCTAACCATTCTATTGCAAATTCATGTTGTTTATGATATATAATATGATCATTGGGACATGCATCTATTCCTTGATACTCCATTTTGATATCTTTCATAATGCTAGATAAATATTGGTATGAGCAAGGTAAAATATTTGATGGTGGTAACAAAAATTCACCAATCAATCTACAATTTTTTAATTTTTTTTAATATAAAGAATATTAATGGTACATATTTCATCCTTTGTTTACTAGTGATGAACTAACAAAAATTAAAATAGATGAAAAAAGATGACATATATGACATGCATTAACATCCATGAGATTTCTATGTTTGACAAACCATTCATAACCTTCAAGTTCAACAACAACAACAATACAACAGAGAGAAGAGTTGTTTGGGAGCCTACATAAAGGGGCTCGTATGCCTTCTCAAGTACAGGTAAATCATGAACATCATCAAAGTCATCCCAATCATCATGATCAACTCTACCACTAAATGGGTATGTGCAGGATCATGATGGTCCAAAAAGTGGCAATATTATGGGTATTTCTAGGGTATGTGGCTGATGACTTTTTTTTAACCCAAAATTGATGAAACGAAAAGGGTTTTTAGAGGAGATTCTCACCTTTCCACTGGAATATAAATTATACTTTAATTTGAATTTAATAAATAATTATTATTCATTTTCTATTAGAATGACAACTAAAGTCTTGATCGATAGGCTAATGGAAAAACATCTATAACTTTCAAACGGTATCACATTTTTGAATCTGAAACATGTGGCACATTCTATGCTTCACATACTATAGGATAACAAAAAGAAAAAATAAATTTCATGAAGTTTTGACCAAGTTAAAGTGGTCATACATACGAGTTTTTATATTTTTTAAAAGTTGAAATGAAAAATACATAATTAATTATTTACTTGGAAAAAAATTACAAAAAAATATGCATAACATCTAGACATAAGTCCTCTACTTATATATAAAATCTTATAACAAATAATTATCATATTATTATGGTTAGGGTGGTTATACAGACACCTACTTCTTATTTTTTCCCTAAAATTTAAGTACTACTATATTGAAATTTCAAATTTTCACCTAATAGATTTTATTTATTTTTAAATAAACCTAGTAGTTTAGAAAGTACATTCAATTTTCTACAGATTCTATTCTTACATATTTTTGAAATAATATAGATAACTAATTCAAATTTTTACATCAAGTTGCCTGACACTGGTTTTTCTGAATTTTTTGCCACTTAAGGGCTTGTTTTTTCCATGATGATCCTGCACATACCCAAATGTTTCATGGATCAATGTATTTGTACCATCATCTTTAACTGTGTTTTTTAGCACATGATCATCTTCTTCCATAGGATCATTAACTTTATCTTTGATATTTACAGCTCCATGTTCGTCCACTTGCAAAACCACATTCTTCGGGCCGTGATAATCCATATCATGTGCCCTAGGGCACCCCACCTTTATAATAATGATAGACATAGATAAACCATGATCATGATCAAGTGATTATATATATATATATATATAATGTTAAAATGATATAAACATTTACATATTAAATCAATATAAACACATATAATGAACAACTTACCAATGGATGATAATCATGCCCCCCTTCAACGTGACCATGTTGCCTACAATGTTTCTTAGTTGTTGTGATTAAAATTCATCTTGTCTTTAAGCCCTTGCAATTATTGCAAGGACAATAACATTTCCCATCACCCTTTCTTTTCAATCTAGCCCACAATCTATCAAGTGTCTATTCATTTTGTTCTGGACTAATATTATCTACAATAATTTTTGTTTAACAAGCTTGAATATTTAGATCTTCAAAAAATATCAAACTCACACTCCAATAATTTTTATTCATAGACAAGTAACAAAATCTAATAATTCTGATATTTTACACCAAAAATTTTTGGCATGCAACCACACCTGCAAAAGAGAAGATAGTCTGAAGTTAATGACCCCAAAAAACACTTTAAAATACTAATTCTAAAACTTATTAAATTTTGATTTTACTATGATTTCCAACCATTAGACTCCTGAAATTAGAATATTAAACTTGCACAACAAAATCTGAAAATGCAACTCAGAAAACACACAAGTCTAAAAATGAAATCTGATGAGATGTTGCTTTAAAATATGATTTTCAAACCTAGAAGTACAAATATGAAGTATAGCAAATTCGCAAGCAGAGAAAATTCATAAGTATCACAAACGTTGTCACAGTAAATAGTTGAGCTCACTTTTTATTTATGTCGGTCTCATTTTTTACTTCACATGTTCGTCAAAATTTCAATGAAAACTCTGTCACAATTTCAATGAAAAAATAGGTTCGTAAAAATTTCGATGAATGTCAAAGATAAAATTAAAAAAAATGAAAATTACACATTAAATATCACTACTCCTAACAATACATCTAATTATCCATCTTTTGTCAAAAAATTTCATCAGATTTTGCAGTCAAATGAGTTAGTGATACAAGAAAAAATAAATAAATGATTTACATG
This sequence comes from Sequoia sempervirens, assembly GCA_007258455.2. Lineage (NCBI taxonomy): Eukaryota > Viridiplantae > Streptophyta > Pinopsida > Cupressales > Cupressaceae > Sequoia > Sequoia sempervirens. Next base: position 17,308 of record VDFB02359392.1, read on the forward strand.
ACATATAGAAGAATGTAGATACAAATAGAGGAATGAACATGAAGACACACCAAACAAAAAAATACAGAGAATCACATTATGCACATGCAATCACACAAAAAACATGAAAATAAAACAAAGACAAGACTAGTAAGGAACATGTGAGTCAACCTATAGTAGGTCATCCACATCCCAATCTTGTTTCTCATATGAAGGAGAGAAACTAGCCAAAGGGACAACATCAAGTGCCAAACTAGAAAAATCACCAACTTCAGCATGTGGTGAATTGCTCTTTGTAGGAGGATTATCACGAGTGTTATCATTTATACTTATGGAAGAGGAAAAAAATGAATTTAAATATTTATGAACTTCCTCATCAATTTTTGCAATTTCATTATCATCATCCAAGTTTATCACAATAGAATGTCTAGTGATAATATGAATGGAAGGTCCTTGTTCTTGTTGTGGTTGAGGTTTAGGATTTTCCTTTTCTGGTCAAGGTGGAGAATCATCATGTATTGCTTTAGGTATGCTTGGATTTTAATTTTTTATGTTATTTTCTTCTTTTTCTTGTAACAAATGAGAATAATATGACATCTACACCTATGCTCTCTAGCATTTTTGTTTCTTTTTCTTCAGTTTTCAAGTTTTGATTGTGTAGGAGTAGGCTTATGAACCATAGGTTTCTTTTTTTCCCTTAAATGATGAATGGAAGGAACCATGGGAGGTTGTTCTTGACCACTTTCTCTTTAGCTTTGTAAACTTTTTTGATTTTATGAAGCCTAATGGGACTTATTTGGTTATCTTGTGGTCTCTTATATGAAATGGGTGAAGGATTTGCTATGTTTTGGTCTTGGTTACCTAGAAAGGCTTTTGGTTCAATCATGGTTTCATCAAGGATATGAGGCTAAATTGTTGGTTGAGGCCTATTGCTAAGGGATAACTATGCTATGCACTTTGCCTTAAATTTTTGATAGGATTTGAAAAAGAAGTCCTTGCGAGGCCTAATAGGTTCCATAGGTTCAAGCCAAAATAAATCCAATGAGAAATTACCATGGGAAGACATAAGATTGAAACCACTATGGTGCATAGTAAAGATCTCATTACGAGATGGAAACTTTAAGCATTTATGTACTATCGATGGGATAACTTTCATGAAGTGAAGCAATGGGTAGCCTAACTTGACATGAAATTGGTCGGATGAGGGGATGATGGAGAATGAGACACTTAATATTTTTAATCCAAATTTTAAAGAAAGAGTTATCGAACCTATCATAGGGAAATAAAAACCATTATGTGTTTTGATCAGAATGCTTTCAAGTTTACATAAGTATCTTGATAAAGCTCATATACAAACAAGAATTCTTTAGTGATCACATTCTCTACACAAATGAGATCAACTAATATCCTATTAAAATTCTTGTCATTTATTCTTCTAGCTATGTTAAGAGGACCATTAGGTTCATGTTTGATTATATCATGTTGTGAGAAAGCAATGCCAAGGGGCATTTTTATTAGGCCCTTATGAGGTTGAACTTCAATGAATTTAATCTAAGGGTTTATAGGATACTTCTCTTTATTTTTTATGTGATTTTTTCATGATGTTATTGAGGCTATGCGTCATTTCTATTCCTTGTTCAATTTTAATCAATTTTGTTATGTTTTCTATCATAGGAACTACATTACAAGTGATCAATTCAAAACTTACAAAGTTTTTCATTTTCTCTAACTCTTCATCCATTATTCTTAGTTTCTCTTGAGGCACATTAGCAACCCTTTATTCAATAGTAGTCACACTAATTGTTGGTAAGGACATCATTAGAAATGAAGTGTCAAGGGTATGGTTCACAGTGGCCTGACTAATGCCAGTTACTATGAGTGAAAGAGTTAGAAAACCCAAGATCCATAGCGAGTGATGTATCATGGGATGACATGAGTCTCAAACTACATCTCATGGCAATATTGCTAATATACAATTTTCACAAACCCAAGGTGCACCCAAAATGGAAATAAGTAAAATACAATCAAACACCCTAGAATTATGTAAAATGCAATGCAAGTATGTAAAAGAGACTTCTAGATTTAAAATGGGACAACTTTCTAACTATGCTATGTAAAAACCCAAAAATGATGTATTTTCTAAATGCAATTTTGAATTCAAACAATGCACTGAATTTGAAAAATTAACCTTAATGTGAATAATTTCAGCAAAATAAAATTTTGGAAATTGAAATGGTAGATTGAATGTAGGAATACATAAGGAAAAAATAGTATTTTTGATGCTCAAAAATTCAGAAAAAGCCTTGATCAAGGACTCATTTGTACATGGGTGAATGGGTCCCACTTCAGGGTTTTTAAAAATTAATTTACAGGTTTCTGAGTTGATTTTTATGCTTTGAGATTTTTGTTTAAAATAATAGTTTGTAGTTTCAAATTTCTAGAAAATCAGGTTTACATG